>APFE030593183.1:7315-39202 GCA_000404065.3 Pinus taeda | reverse complement strand
GTTAGGTTTGGATTGCCTAGGGAACTAGTCACTGATGGGGGACCTCCTTTTAACTCTCATGGCTTCAAAGACACATTGTAGAAATACCATATTAAGCATAAAATGACCACACCTTATCACCCCCAAGAAAATGGGCAGGTGGAGAGCACCAACAAAGTCATAGAAGCCATTTTGACAAAAACAATAAAGGAAAATAGGAGGGACTGGTTTCAAAAGTTGCCTGAAGAACAATGGGCTTATAGAACTACTTGGAGGAATACTATGGGATTTTCACCCTATGAATTAGTTTTTGGTAAAAATATTTCTTTCCCTGTGGAGTTTGAAATCAAAACTTAAGACGTGCTTTAGCTGGTAACATTGATTTGACTGATGCACAGACAGTCAGGTTGCAGCAGCTTCAAGAACTGGATGAGAAGAGGTTGGATTCCATCCATCAAACAACCATGATCCAGCAACAAAGAACCAGATGGCACGACAAAACCATTAAGAAAAAGCAGTTCTAGACAGGTAATTGGGCTTTACTGTACGACTCCCGTTTCAAAAATTTCCAAGGTAAATTAAGAACAAGGTGGCTAGGACCTTATGAAATAGACGTTGTTTTTCCAAATGGAATAGTCAGACTCTTAATGATTGATGATAGTAGAACACCATTATTAGTGAATGGGTATCGACTCCGTTTGTATCAACGACCTCTTTCTAAAGAGGATTTCAGAGCTACTTGCATGGCAGACTTACATTATGTTTTCTTGGAGGAACCTGCTGTCCCTCAAGGCACTTAAATTTCTATTTATTTATTTATTTTTAGATTAGATCTCTTAACTAATAATTCCTGCCAAGGGTTTCTATGTTACAACTAATTGTTTTGCAGATCTTAGTTTTAGAGGATGATTGAGAATAAAAATTCCAAAAGAATCACTTTGTAGCTTGGAAATGTTTTTCAGACCATAAATCAAATTTTTCATTATGTCCTGTTGCTGCAACACCACTTCCCATTGCTGCAACACCACTTCCCGTTGCTGCAACACCACTTCCTGTTGCTGCAACACCACTTCCCGTTGCTACAACACCATTTCCCGTTGCTGCAACTCCACTTCCTATTGCTGCAACACCACTTCCCGTTGCTGCAACACCACTTCTTGTTGCTGCAGCACCAACTCATGTTCCGGAAACATCACTTTTCAATGCTGTAACACTAGTTTCAGTACTTAATGACCTATCATCCTAATGGAACATATTATTCTTCATTAAAGGAACAAGCCATGCACTCTGATAATTACACTTGTTCACTACTACTTCCTGTCAATAACAAAAATCGCCTGTATTCTCACACTTCTACACCCTTTATAATCATTATTGATCTAGCAAAAGACAAGATTAGACTTTTCGACACGCAACTAAAGGTAAAAGTAAAGGTACGCATGTTTAAGTGTGGATATTAAATTATAGTTAATGTGGAGATGTTGATATGACTGCCGAAATCATTGTACCACCAATCAGATCATTCAGACGTAGATTTGGGGGGATTACCAAAATATTGTAATTATTGCATAACACGTCAATCACTGCCACCCTTACTCCTCGCGGTAATATCTAAAAGTCACCTTGTCGTGGAATATCCTCATTTGTAACAGTTTACTATATCTCAAACTCGGCAATTCGACCCTATACTGTATATTTTTGCTGGATCAGCAGCTATGGGGGGAAATTTGATTACACATGAACCTAGCACAACAACACTACTGGAGCTCTACCTCGAGGTTTAACAAATTTTCCTGCAAGCAGGATGGGTAGACTACTTTAGAAGACTCCCGGATTTCAACACACATCAAGTGCTAGAGTTCGCATGCAACTTAAGAGAAGGATTTTCTATGGTCCAGGGAGTGCAGATTCCAGTAACAAAAGAAGACATAGCCCAAGTTTCTCGGTTATCGATCAATGGTACATGCTGGTTTAGTAGGAAACATCTTATTCTGAATGCGCAACAAGGATTTTTCCTACCAAGCGAGCATGTGGAAGCCAAAGGCAGAGGGGTCACACTTCAGTCACTGCCTCCACCATGGCCAAAGGTTGCGGAGTTCGTTAAGCAGTATTTGACATGCAAAGGTCGTTACCAGGTAATTTACCAACACGACTTTGTTTTTTTAAATCATTTGAGGCATGGTCAGTTAATAAATATGCCCTATTATCTATTGGATTGTCTAAAAAATATGTCACGTTATACTGTAAAAGCAAAGCATCCGCTCCTTTCCCTGAAACATCATCGCCTAGCCCAACTCCTAATAAATAGACGCTTTGCTCTAAATCATCCACCCCCCCTCATTAATTCTCCCCAGTAAATAGAAGAAGATCCTCAGCAGGTAGAGGAAATTCCCCAACAACCAGAGAAAATACCCCAGGAAAATCCCCAATAACCAGAGCAAATACCCCAGGAAATTCCCTAGCAATTAGCAGCAGAAACACCCCTACAGAGGACCCCATCTCCCAATGAAGGTCAACCATCCACCCCCATGCTTCATATCTCCACCGATGACTCCGAGGATAACACCCCCATCATCTTTCATAAAAGAAAAAAGCAGCAGAAAACTGAAAATCCACCAAAAATAAGAAGAATCAGGGCTTCAGTCAAAGCAGCTGCTATTCCTAATAGTTCCCACATTCTGAAGGAAAGTGGTCGTAAAAGAAAAATTACTTAATTTCCTGCTTCTTTGCCAAGGCGACAAACACGGTCGTCTGTAGCAGTTAAACCCACTAGCGCCATTATCCCCACTTCTCCACCCATCACCCTAAGATCCCACACACCAACCATTCCTGAGCATTCCCTTTCCTCACCCTCTGGGGCTGAGATACAGAGCGTTGACAGTTTTTTGACATTACCTTCTAAGGCAGCTGTTACACAAGAACCAACTGCTGAAAAATCTAAAACAGACACCCAAGGTAATATTGGGTGAGTGGCTGTTACACAAGAACCAGCCACTGACCCAACAGGTGACACACAAGAACCACCTGTTACGGATGCAAATGACCAAGTGGATGCGGAACAACGATCCTCTCCTCCATTAGAACCTGCAGATACAGAAGCTCTGCCTACCATAGCCTCCCTGCAGGAAGAAATTGAATTTCTAAAATCCCAAATTAAGGATTATCAGTAGGAGATAATGACGGTTAAGGAAGCCTATCATAATGAATACAATCTCCACATCCTAGCACGGGTAGCGTATGTAACAAAAAAAGGTCAATATAATGAATATATGTGTAGCGAGTGTGGTGAGCTTTACACTCGAGCAGGATATAAAATAGTCCAGGTTCCAATGACTAAAGCTAATCCACAACCCTCTGCTGCCGTAATCAAAACAGAACAACCTGTTGTTACACAAGAACCAGCAGGAGTTGTAGAAGAAGAAATAGAACAACCCGCTGTTACACAAGAACCAGCAGAAGTTGCAGAAGAAGACATAGAACAACCTACTGTTACACAAGAACTAGTAGGATTTGCAGAAGAAGAAATAGAACAACCTGTTGTCACACAAGAACCAGTAGGTTCTCCAAGAGTTGTAAAAGAAGAAATAGAGCAACCTGCTATTACACAAGAACCAGCAGGTTTTTCAAGAATTGTAGAGGAAGACATAGAACCACCCTGGGCCACCCAAACTAGTACAGAACAGAAATTTTTTTCCGATGCCTATGCACATACTGAACCTCCCTGTGTCAGCAATGCTCAGACTGAGACCTCTAGTTTTCAACAACTAAAGGACACATGGAGAACAGAATATGAGCTTCCACAAGGGAAGGCATTCCAACAGCAAAAGTCAATCTGGTTTAGCTATGCATACAGAAATTGTGATGCACTTGAACACTCTCGAGCTCAACATAAAGAAAATAAGGAATTAAAAGCTAGGCTATCCCACATCTTCAATTTGGTCCAGAGGGTACTGGCTACAAGAAAACCCTCTTTCAATTATGCAGTATTCTTGAGAGAACGCTTAACGTTCTTGCAAATAAAGGCAATCAGAGATGGAAGATCCTACCAAGTTGATACACCTGATGAATTTATTGAAATATTCAAAGAAGCACCAAATAATGATCAAAATTTTCTCTGTGAACTCTATCTTCACAATGAGGCCATGCCTGAAGATAGAGTGATGAATATACTCCCTATTGTTGGTGATATCCAACAAAGAGCCTTCATCTCTTTTCTAGCCAATCAACTTACTTGGAAAAATGCCTATATGTCAGCAACGCATAATGAGCACAACTGCCTTCTCTGGATTTGAAATGAACCACAGAATGCAACACCTTCATTGCACATCATCAAAAAAATCTAAGTAATACAGAGATGGTTGATCACATGAGGAAACTATAGGCAACAGTCTTGCAGGACTGCCAACATTATGTAAAAACAAAAGGGGCGTTGGCCATCAAAGCAAACAATTTATCTTGGGAGCATTGTTCGAAAGAGGGACAGGAATATCATCCTTACAATCCCCTGAATCTTCAGGTAGCAATTTCAGGCATACCTTATTATGTCAAATGTATGGAACACTGTGCTGAAAGTTGGATTGGTTACCGGTTTCATTTCCCTCTCTTGTGGTTACCTGGTAAACAATATGAGGCTCATTACAAACTGACCAAAAAGGAGGAGGTGGCAGTATGGCAACAATTACAGAGTGTCTATGGATTCAGAAGTAGGTCTGATAACACCTTCTTTAGCTACTGTATCAACAACTTACACTGTTCATCCCAGTATTCCGACTGAGATTCAGAGTAAATGTTGCATGAGGACTCCATATTGTCTACTTTTGACCTTATATTTTGTCATGATGTTACCCTCTTTAGCCCATAAGTTGAAACCTTTGATAACATTTTGACCTCATTATTCCAAGATATGAAGTAACTCTCCTCATTGTTATATGTTCAATTATTGAACACATATTCATGTCATCTTTATAATTAATCTTTGGAAGTTGACTAAGTCGCTTACAATTGTTGAAACTGTTCAAAGTCTGCAGAATTATAATTCACAGTTGCTGCAACACCAGAAACAACAACTGTGCAATTGCTGCAACACCAGAAACAGAAACTGACTAAAGCGGGTAAAACCTCATTTCACAATGGGTGAAACAACAATTGTCTAGAGGGGCAGTAACCGTCTGAAGCTGGCAGAACTATACTTGGTAGATGCTGACACAACACGATCAGAAAAACATAGTCGCAGATGCTGGAACACCAGGAACAACACAAGAACTTCAATGGAACAGTTGAGAGTTACCAAACCGACAACAATGACGAAACAACCAAGGATAGTACAAATATATCAAGGAGATGGACGAGGTATACCAGTTTTGAAACAGTGGAAGGATCCGCCTAACGAAGGATGACAAAGTTTGCACACTGTTGTAACAGCATGCTGTAACACGAATTGATTTCCTATTTTTGTACAAAAGGGTCAAACCGAATAAATAATGAAAATCTATTGTAATAGATGTCTCCTCTATAAAGAGGAGACATCTACAGTTGAGAGTTAGCGAGTTATAATGGAAGTATTGTAGTGCGAAGCAAGTCTGAATCTTTATTGTAATTGGACATTTTGGCAGATGAATAAAGCACTGTTATGAGCATTTCAACTTAGCATCTGTGTTTCGGGGAATCTTGTGAGAGGGACAGGGCCCACCTTCTTCACAAGATTCACCCATTTCTTTTCTGTTAAGTGTCCGTGATTTCTGTGTATTTCTAGCCTTGCTTCCGATATTTCCTTTTGTTGATTATCTGTTTTCTTAATCAATTGGCACTATTTAAGAGTGTGTCACCGGTGATTAGGATTTTCAGTGTGTATTGGCAAATTGGTTACAGAGGCAGGTGCTGAACATCCTTATTCTGAGGACAGGGTCCTGGTCCTCTGTTACAAAACAACTATCATTTCTTTCTGCAGATTTGTTACCATTAGATAATTGCTTTCATTTTATTTCTGCAATAGATCATAGATGCTGTAACACAGAGTAAGGGTTTCATAGAAAGTAGATTTTTTTATACTACAACCTTTAATGCTTTTAAAATTGAGTGCATACAGTACGAGGTCACCTTTGAAACAAAAGGACTTTCCCGGGTTGACAATTTAATGTGGTACTTGACTGTTTAATTAATAAACAACTCGATCAGCCAACAAACACCTCTGCCATAGCTCCAAACCTGTGTTATAATGCCAACAATTTCTTCATAGAGATCATCTTCATCTATAGCATCCAAGAAATCATCATCTTCAAAAGCCCTCAAAAGTCTATAATCATTACATTGCTCATCTTCATCACTAATTGAAAATCCATCACTGTCTTCATGAGTATAATAGATCTTCTTACTTACATTATGTTTTATGTTCCATCTAATTGGTTCCTTACCTTTTTCAAGCTTGTCTTTATGAGGACACTTGGCTACATAATGGCTGACTCTTCCACAAACAAAGCATTTGAAAGGTAGCTTACCTATGAAACTTCCACAACCTTGTTGAAGGTTCTTGACAAAGTTTGATTCTTCCTCTCCTTCCAACATATGTCCTCACTCATTGTAATCTCCTTTTCCTAAAGCTTTGAATGCAACTTCTCTCCTGTCTGATGGTCCCCCTTTTCTCATTTGGAAAGCAGTTAGGATTCCATGCAACTATGACATGGTAATGCTCTGTAGATCCTACTTTTCTTCTATGGCAGAAACTTTTGATTCAGACTTAGAAGACAAGGATCTTAGCACTTTTTCAACCAAAGTAACTTCTTTTATTTCTTCACCCAAGTTTTTCATACGATTAATAATCTCATCTATACCTAAGAAATAATTAGCCACACTTTCATCATTGTGCATTCTTAGCTTTTCATATTGAATTATGAGATTTTGTAGTTTTGTATGGTTTACCTTATTGTCTTCTTCATAGCTCAGAACGATCTTGTCCCATATTTATTTTGCGGTTATGAGCTGCATAACCTTGATGGATTCTGATTCAGATAAACTCCCTAACGGATTATTGACAGCCTTTGCATTTGTTTCATACTATTTCTTACTAGCCATATCTGTAGGAGCTGCTGATGGAAATGTGTATCCTGTTTCCATGATATTCCAAATTTCTGTACGAAGATATTGAATATAGGCTATGATTCTTACCTTCCAATAGACGAAGTTGCTCCCATCAAAGATTGGTGGCTTGATAGATGCCTCTTTTTCGTAGTTTCTCATGATGATAGATCTTCCTACAAGCGATCAAGCTTCTTCTGAAGGACCTAGCTCTTATATCAATTGTTGGAAATAATACTAAGAGGGGGGGTGAAGCAGTGTTATCAAATAAATTAATTTTCATTTCAAAATCAGATTTTTATATGTTATTTCAGTTATGGGAAACTGCGTATATACACAACTGTGTCTAAAGAAACCAACGTATATCACTAAAGTTATGATTCATTAAATTTTTATCTTTAATCAATGCATCAAAACTTCATTAACCTTAAGAATAGTAAATGAGTGCAGTAAAATAGAACAGATCATCACGCACATAAACACAAGATACAAGGTGGAAACCCAATGTGAGTGAAAACCACCTGCTGTAATTCGTCTTTATCTTCCTTTAATAAGAAACTTATTTTTAAAATATATCTGTACTGGTGTAGTCTTATACCAATACACAGGCTTCTACCTACAGAAGACTACAACCTTCTCTCGTTCTCCAGCTTCTCCTGGAAGGGAGCTACAACCCCTTTAGGTCTTGTACTAGCTGATGTACTAGTACGTAGGTGCTAACCTAAAAAAGGCTACAACCTTCTCTTTAATTCCAGGGACCATGTTTCATAAATTTTCAGACTGGATCCATCAATGACATTAATGAAACATCAAATATATCTGCATCAACCAATCTCCTTTTCAACAACCAAAAATTGATTCAAACAATCACTTCTCTCAATGTTGTAACCAGAAAATAGTAATAGTAACCAGGCACCAATTCTCAACCCCGAACACTGCAAAAGTAAGCAGAAGTAGCTAAAAGATATTTTGTGAGATGTACGCTACTTCAATATGTGAAAGCTGCTTGCATATGCTTCTGTATTAAGGCAAACCTCCGTATACGCTTCTTTGAATTACCTAACTTGTGTGTATACACGCCTTTGCAATGTCTAACCTACGTACAAATCTATAAAAGGTAATTTACCCTTTTCAAATATTCAAACATCAGTTATACCCAGATTATCAAATTTATAGATCAAGTCATGCGCAAAATATAACAGATCAAAAATCACACGAAGACACTTCTCTTCAAGCCTTAAGATCTTGACCCTTCAATAAAACTTATCCTTCTTCTAGTGCTCAGGCTCCTCCTTGGTTTAGATCTAGCTATGCATCATAACCCATTGACCAGTATTCTAGATCTTGATCTTCATATGATATTCAATACTCAAGTGAATCACTTTTCCTAATGATCTCCTTCCCCTTATATAATCTTAGGCCTTACTCAATACTACAGTCCAAAACCACTTAGAACCAATACTTTGGACCCAATACCTGGGTTCAACACGTCGGACGAGACACCATGGACCAACGCCATAGGTCCAAATACTAAGGACTAAATACCATGGACTAAAAATAATTTTTCCCATATGTACGTGCTTTTCCATGCATGAAAGTGCGTGCATACATATACATGCCTTTTGATCATCGAACCCGCGTGTATATGTGACTTGGTTAAGAGGAACGTGCGTATATCACTTTTTCTTTCATTCTGAGAGCCTAAACTATGATCTGTCATTTGAGTGAGTTTCCATCAAGGACAACACCTGTGTCATAATGCCAACACACTCTAGAAGAAGCATGGAGCTCAATTAAACTAGATGTAAGTCACTTTCGTGTTTTTGGAAGTGAAGCATGGGCCCGTGTTCCAGATGAGAAACATAAAGGATTAAAATGTAAGAATGAAAAATGTATTTTTGTTGGATATTCTAAAGATTTCAAAGGATATAGACTTCTTCAACCTGAATCCAAAAATGTTTTCATTAGAAGAGATGTAAAGTTTGTTGAAAGTTTATCAGCCTCCAAGCCTAGTTCAGTGGATGTGCGACCTCTCTCTATCCCTTCTACTTCTCAAAATATTCCTTCCTCAAATGATGACAACGAGGATGAAAATCCTCCCCCATGTTCTGAGGATCCTCCTTCATATCGTCAACTTCTGAAATGGGTCTGCACTATTCGAGATGTAGCAAGTGTTCTTGCAGGAGATCCTACAAATCAACATCATACACATTCTTAGTTTGATAGAAAATCTTATTTACTAGATCAAGCTTCAATATATTATGATCTTGACACCTTTGTAGAAGCTTGAGGCCATCCATATTGGGATGGAGCTATGAATGAAGAATATCATTTATTATTGGCGAACGATACATGGGACCTTATTCCTCTTCCAAAGGGACAACAACTTTTTAGATGAAAATTGGTTTACAGAACCAAGTTTAGACCATATGGAAACGTTGATAAACATAAATCTCGTCTTGTTGCTAAGGTTTTTTCAAAAGTTGAATTCATTGACTATACTGAAACCTTCTCCACTGTTACCAAAATGAACACATGTCCACCTTTTTCATTTCCTTTCTACCTCTTTCAAATGGGAAGTTAGATGGATCCTAAACCCGCATTCTTGCATCGGGACTTGCGTTAAGAAATCTATTTGGAACAAACTCCTAGCTTTATACAAACATACTCTAGTTTCATCTTAAGAAATCCCTTTATGGTCTCAAGCAAGCCCCTCAGGCTTGGTATGCCAAAATGGTTAACTTTATTTTAGATACTAGCTTTTCTAGGTGTCATTCTCACAATACTTTCTATAACAATAAAGTGGGTAAGTCTCTTATCATTCTTGTTCTTTATGTTGATGATCTTATCCTTACTAGTAGTGACTGTAACCTTATAAACCATGTGAAGTCCAACCTTAAAAGGAATTGAAATGACACACTTAGGACACTTGGATTATTTTCTTGGCCTTCAAGTCTTGGAATCCAATGAAAGTGTTTCCCTTTCCTAGTCGAAGTATATATGTGATCTTCTACACCACTTTCATATAGAAGACTGTAAGCCAACCCCTTCTCCTTTCAATTTTGGAGCCAAACTTTCAGCCACTTCTACATATAACGTACAAGGATGGAATGAAGAAATTCGAATGTTAGGAAAGACCAACATGAAGATAACTCACCAAATAGTGATTGATAATAGAAACAATCGACTTATATGAAATAATATCATATGATAAGATACAGGAGCAATGAGAGAAAATTAGAGAACCAAAATACGAGACGAAAATAATGCAGAATTGGAAACGTGAGAGCGAAGATGCATAGAAATCCTCAAAAGTGTCAATAGGCGTAGAAAAATCCACATCGATAGAGAATGAAGGTCTACTAATAACCCCTAGAGAGTGTGTAGATACCATGGAATTCCACAACTCTTCTCTATCAATAAGAAAAACTATAACTATAGTACTAACGAGTCTCATCATTCGAGAATTTCTTCAATTGTGGAATTATTCTAAGATTGCCTATAGTTTGATATAACGAATGTTAGGTCCCTATACTACTAGTGTAACCCCTTATTTTTATTAGTACAACCCACTTATTATATTGTTGTGCCCATGTAGTCCCCATATTGTTATTATTGTGCCCTTACATTATTATTATTATGTTGGCTATGATTATATTATGACCCCTTAGACTCCTATATATAGAAAGGATGTCATGTCATTTGTCTAATATCAAACACCGAAGTGTCAAGTGATAGTTTCAAGTGGAGGAGCCATCAATTTCCTGGAAAGTGCCATAATATCAAGCTACCCATGGGAGAATATGTATTGAATAGCCTGATACTTTCCATTCCCATGGGTGGTGCTAACGTTTTACTAGGAGTTAAATGGCTACAATCTTTGGGTACGATAACTTTTAATTTTCAAGAATTTTTCTTGAATTCTTATGGGAAGGAAAGGAAGTTCAATTGATGGGTATCGAATGAAAACATGGAAATATAAGAAACTCTAACAACATGACAAAGCTTCTAATTAAAGAAGAACGAGGTGTAATTGCACAATTATGTTCACTAGAGGATCCCACATCGAAATCATGTACTTATCCATATCTCCAAAATGGTTTGGACAATCATTCCAAGGTATTTGAGACTCCCAAAATCCTCCCACCTATTTGTGATCATGATCATGATATTTATTTGATTCCACGAAGTGTTCCTCCAAACACCAGGCCTTACATATATCCATATGCCCAATGGAGTGGGAAGTCATTCAAAAGTTGCAGAAGGTCCCAGTTCAAACAGTTTTGCGAGAACTTGATAAGGAAGGAAACATCATATTGGAACCTGAAGCGGTCACAGAACTGAGAAATCAAAAGCTATGCAATAAATCAATTTCAAAGTATTTCATTAAGTGGAAGAACTTACCCACTGAAGATTCAACATCGGAGAACAAGAATTTATACAGAAGCATCAAGAAATACTGAAGCATTGAGGACAACACATTTTGAAGGAGAGGGGCATGTTAGGTCCCTATACTGCTAGTGTAACCCCTTATTTTTATTAGTACAACACCCTTATTATATTGTTGTTCCCATGTAGTCCCATATTGATATTATTGTGCCCCATAGAATCCCACTATTGTTATTACTGTGCCCTTAAATTATTATTGTTATGTCAGCCCTAATTATATTACGACCCCTTAGAATCCTATATATAGAAAGTAGGTCTTGTCATTTGTATCATCCAAGAATTTTTCATTTTTGTAATGTAAAGGAGGTTTCCCCCTCGAAGATGCTTATTTCTAAGGCATTGATCTATCTTTTCTATCTTTTTGTGAGCCGGTTTCATAAAAATGAACCAGAATAGAGAAACTTTCAAATGAGAAAATTCTATGAACAAGATCTATACAATAATAATAATGAAGCAAAATAAGCACTTCTCCAACTGAGCAATCTCGTGATCATACCCCTCTGTGGCAGCTCATATCCATTGATGAAACCTGAAATACAAAAGTAGTCAAGGAAGAGTTGTGACCTTGAGAGAGTCGGTTCACAAAATATATAGATGAGGCATGCCAAAATAAGGAATCATTATCACACATTATCACTTACCAAGAATAAAATAATAAAATTCCATCTGAGGACGAGTCTCATAGTAACACCCATTTTGCTAAAATTCTAGAATCCCCACTGCCATGTTGTCCTTCAATAAAAATAGGTTTCAGCCACATAGCCATGTATGAAGCTAACAGAGACACAAAACAGAATATGTTTCTCTATGAATTTCTGTTGACCATGAATGATATAACCAATGAAGAAAATAAAGTGGTGTAGTATGTTGTAGTCTTAACGAAATGAGCATTGACGTGGTTTATCAACCTCACAAGAAAACAACCTAAGTCAAAATGTTTTGTTTGGCCATGGTCCATATCCTACATGATGTGTCTCTTGTGTATTTATTTTCATTCATTGGTTACTGTTCGATGAAGAAGAGAACTAATAATCTAATGTGAAGAAAATCTTAATATAAACAAGTAGAAAGCTTTCAGTAGCAGCCAATAATGCAAGAGAAATCGCATAATGCTAATGCCCTAGATTTCTTAACAAGCACAACTATGACTTTCAATTGAGATGAGAGGCCCAAGCCTTCTAAACAAATTATAGGAAAATCTGAAACAAAATAAAAAGTGTTGATGTTGAAGTGTCCGAATAAAAAGATGAACGATCTAAGGATATTAGTCCAATCAAATAATTGATCAATATGTGATGAGTTCAGTATAAGGGGAATTAGAGCTGATGATGGGATGGCCTTACAAACTAAGTTTCTCACAAAGGATGTAGCACCATTTCACCCACTAAACAATAATAGTGAAAAGGAAATGAAATACCCCCCTAACTATCTGGGTACAACACTAGATGTATTCTTGCAACGTTATAGAATAGAGGTTTTGACACAAGGTAATGATAATGGTGACATTGATCAATAGGAAAATATTGAGTCATCCATGGGGAAGATAGGTGAGGGTAAATATATGGTTGATCAAGATTTTCAACCCAATGTTCCAAAAGAAACATATGCATTGATGCAGTTGTCTTGGATACCATGGATTTTAAGGAAAAACATTGTTAAAACAATGATGAAGCAAGCGAAAAAGATAAAAATTATCAATGTTATCACATAATCACACAAGATTCGGGAGTTTGGGATGAAGGAACTCACGTCCTTGAGTATATGACCATAAATGATTTTGGTCCTATAGCAATGCGATGCTAGGGAGAGGTATAATTTATTTCTAAATATATGGGAGTAAATAAGCCAAAACATTTTATAAGATTAGTGGATATTATCAAGTTAGACGCTGGGAAACCATAATAAAGGAACTTGTGAGGTCACTAGATAAGATAATGGTTCTTGATTTCCGCAGAAGCTTGATAATGTCAGGAATTCAACTGGGATACCATCTGTAACAAGTAGTGGTGATACTTTAGTCTCAATAGAAATAAATAATTTTGTTTTACAACCTACGATGAGCTCAACTCCAAATGACCATTTTTAGGGAATTTTGATGGTGTCAACTTTTGTTAAATTGATGCTAGATTTGTTATACAATAATCTCCCTATACAATACCACATATATCATGAACAAAGAATCATCCTAGAATAGGTGAAAGGAATCTAGAGGCTTGTCAAGTATCTAAGGTATGATAAAGAAGGATACAATCCTATAATGAAGAAGGAACTTATGGTGCACTTTTCGAATTTATCATGGTTCAAGGAATTAACCAAGATGATGTAGTACCTTCTATGAAAATTTTTATTCTTCCTATGTTTGTCTAGGCCTTTCAAAATAGTCAAATTGGGCATGATGTTAATCCTTTAGTTGTAAAAACGATTGTTGAAAAGATGCTTGATCCATCTAAAAGGGTAAGTGCAAAATATAGTGAGCCCTTACGCACAAAGCTTTTATAGCTAGCAATGCTCTTGCTGAAGTATCTCCTTAACGATCTTGTAGAAAAATTACTTTTACAAAAGCTCCCCCTAAATTTGTGTGGACATAGTTATACACAAACATGTGTAATTCAACTTTTGCTGGATATGGTGAGGCCAGAAACAAAGTTATTAAGAGAATATTCTAATGAGGCATGGTTGTCAATGGAATGTAGTTTGTACTTGGTCACAACTATCAAATGGGTTCCAACTTTTGTTTCTTTTTTGGTACCAAAATTTTTGAAAACATGTGAACTAATCATTTATTTATTGGAAATATTCGAGTGTATATGGAACTATGTTCAACTACGGAGTCATCATGTAGGACAATTTTACCTTTGAAGAAATCTAAAGGGAAAAAAAAATTACGTGAAAAAAGAGCTTCTCATTATCTTTGGATGTGTTGTGCTTCTAAAACTTCTTAATGCTCCACTTGTATTGGGAAGTTGTAGTAACTTGGAGCCTGTTATGGATCTCCTCAATGTGTTTCTAAAAAATTTTGAACTCAAAGTTGAACCACAATGCTCATTTAGAGACGATGTTTTGAATATGAGGAATGAAACTCAAGCAGTGTCTAAAATAATGTCTAGTGTCAGATTAAATAACCAAAGGGATGAATTTTGTACAACCATACCTAAAATTGAGATGAGGAAAATTATCAAAGTTGACGAACAACCAAATAACCCCTAACTCAACCTCATCACTACATTTAAATCGAGGAGGTCTCAAGTCATTTGGCACACACATTACTCTTGATCTCTCCTCTCCACTCGTTTGGGTTTGTCCTCTCACAAGGAGGATGTAGTGGAAAGAGATATCTAAGAGATCTCGTTGTAGTCATCTAGAGAATCTTAGACAATGTCAAAAAAGAGAGATCTAGCCTTAGTGAAGGAGGATTGATATGCAGCTGAAGGAGAAGCCCTAGTCGTAGTTGTAAATGTTCCCTAGCAGTAGGTCAAGGGAAGCCTTAATCTGCACTTAAGGAAGGCTCTAATACACTTAAAGAAGAGTTCTAATCCACACTTAAGGGAGGCCTTAATCCGTTATCCAAGACTCCCGTATATGCAGTCAAGGAGAAGCCTTAATATGTAGTTAATGGAGAAGCCCTAACATGTTACCTGAAGAAGACCTAATACACCACCTAAAGAAACCTTAATACGTAGTCGAAAGTAGCCCTAATTCATTGACTAAAGGAGGCCCTAACCGTAGTTAAGAGAGGCCTAATCCATTCTAAGGAGGATTCCTAATACATAACCAACGATAGAAACTAATGCAACTAAATGAATCATGTTGACGACATGGAAGAAGAAGATAATTCCTGGTTTTTGTAGGTAACAACATTGTCATAGAGGTAGGTCTATTTGGGCATCCTTTTGTCACTATGTGAAGTTGTTCTCTTATTGTAGGACAACCAAGTTAGAGAAGCTAAGGGAAAAATATTTTGGGGTCTTTTTGGAGGGACAAGGAGTAAGGTTTATGCTACTTGGAAGCTACAGTAAGACTGTGTGTTAGACCACAAGGCATAAAACCATAGTCAAGGATTGCGTATGTGCATTTGTGGGCTTATATATGTGCCCAGATCAACAACATAACCAAGGAGTTGTCATAGGATGTTTTGATGACTATTGGAAGACTATTTATATAGTGCTTGGTTCCCTAACCAATCATCATGATGACAACTGCAAATCTAATATTGAATGTGTCCTATTTCATGAAGCAGTGATAGCTAGTGAAACAAGAAGACATTCAAGTTATAGGAGATGTTTTGGGTCAAGGTTTGACCATGATTGGTTTAGTTTGCTGAATATCTAGTTGATACCATATGAATGATCTTTAAAAGCATATTTGGTCCTCTTTGACCAGCATTGTCTTCTCTGGTCACGACTTTTCGACTGTTGTCATAAATATCATTTTTTTATATTTGTACTATCTCTCTCTTTGCTGAACTATTGAAGAATATAGGAAGAATTGATCAAGGGTTTCCCCACATTGGAGTTTGTCCCTAGCTTGTGCCACATATTGTGTCCTCTTATCTTGGCTTGTCTTCTACTGTTTATGTTTAATGTTTTATCTGCATTTTACTATCATGTTAATTTGACTGCTAATCTAGACATCGATTTTGGGCTAACACGAAAATTTAAGTAAATTTATCTAAGCATAGAACATTACCAAAAAACTTAATAGGGAATGAGAGTTGAGGTGAAGGAAAAGCCCAAGAGAGAGTGTAAGAGCAATCACTGAAGACAGTTGGAAAGGACAAAAGGGTGAATGGGTTCCTCATTCCACCTCCTAACTGAAGACAAATTCCATGAAATGTTTGACTATCACAAATGTAAAATTTCTCTTGATCTAACATTAGAAGAACAAGAAGTGTTGGATTATGTGAAGGGTAAAATCCTCAAGTCTCCATCAAATACACCAACTGCTTCAAAGTAAAGGTACACCAAGGGTGAATTCAAAGTGAAGAAGATTATTAGATACTTCATTGACAAGCATCTGGTGGCCTGCATTTATGATCTAAACACCTCCAAGGAGATAAAGAATAGATTGATAATAATGTTCAAGGTTAGTGATGCAAATAAACTTTTGTTTCTCAAAAATAAGTTGAAGGATATTAAGAAGGGCAAGGATGAGGATATTCAATCCTACTTCTTAGGGATCAGTGAGATCAAGAATGATCTACTTTCAATTGGAGAATCCATTTGTGATAGGGAACTTATTATCACTACCCTTGGAGGTCTCCTACATGAGTGGTATATATTTGGAACCACTATACCCAATAATGACCAAATTCTAGGCTTTGAAGAATTGATGTCGAGATGAATTCAAGAAGATACAAGAACGTTGGAGCAATATATGCCTTTTAATAGAAGCAACCCCACTTCATTATCCATTCATGCCAAAAGGAGAAATAATGCAAGGTCTAAAGGTCATTCCAATGGAAAGCATGGATCTAAGGGAGGAAGGAAGGGAAGATGCTTTGTTTGCAATAAGTTTGGCCACTTTGCAAGGGAGTGTCCAAATAGGAGGTACACATCGCATGATGATGATCACAATAATTCCAGGGAAAACTTCAATAACAATGATTAAAGGAATGGAAGTGTTAGAAATAATACTGAGAAGGGGGGGGTGAATCCATACTATCAGTTCAATAATTTAATTTTTCAAAACTGATTTGTCTACGCTACTTCAATTTAGTGAACTAGCCTATATATGCAACTGTACTTAATGAAACCAGCATTTATGCAAAGATATTTTGATTATCACGCATTGAAATTTAACGAGTATATCAGGAATTCATTAGATAGTGTAGTAAAAATAGAATAAAGCATCACACATAAGCAACACACATGAACACCAAGATATAAGGTGGAAACCGAATGTGGGTGAAAACAACCAACTGCAATCGACTCTGTGTTCTTTTAGTAATAAGAAAATTATGTTTACACTTTTTATACTGGTGTAGTCTTTACCAGTACGGAGGCTTTTACCTGCAAAAGGATACAACCTCCTCTCATTCTCCAGCTTCTACTAGAAGGGAGCTACAACCCCCTAGCTCTTATACTAGCTGATATGATTACTAGTACATAAGTGTCAACCTATAGAAGGCTACAACCTTCTCATTTCTTCCAGGGACCATGTTTCATAAATTATTAGATTGTATCCATCAACAACATCATTCAATCATCAAATATATCTGCATCAACCAATCTCGTTTTGAACCAACCGCAACGAAGTCAATCAATCACTCCATCAAACTGATCATTCACAATGCTGTCACCAAGATACAGTAACCAGAACCCAAGCCAGAACCTAGAACTCTAAAACATCAAACAGAAGCAACTAAAACATATTTTATAAGGTATGCGGTACTTCCATGTATCGAACCTATGTGAATACGCGCTTTCCCCAAGGAGAACCGGTGTAGAGATCTACAAATCAAATTTATGATGTGTATGCTGGTATGATATACAAAACCAGCGTGTATATGCTTCTTTTCTAAAGTGAACCTATGTACAGATATGTAAATGATGATTTAAACATTACAACTATTCCAGACTTCAACCATACCCAGATCATCATATTTACAGACTACAACATGCACGAGTTATTCAAATACAAGATCAAACCACATAAATATAATTCACTTCAAGCCTTGAGATCTTGATACATCATTAGAACCTATCCTTCATGAAATGCTAAGGTTCATCCTTGGTTCAGATCAAGCACAGTACCATAAGCCAATAACCTGCATATTAGATCTCACACTTCATTAGATATTCAATACTTGCACACTTTGGCCTTCTGATCTTCTCCTCCTTTTATAGTTTTAGGCCTTTCTCAATACAAGGGACAAAAACCACTTAGGACCAATACCTTCGACCAAATACCTAGGGTCAATACCTCGGGCACATAGTTTTCCAAGGTATACACACTTTTCCTTCTATGAAAGTTCATGTGTAAGTTGTACATGCTTTTTGTTTTGTTAACCTATGTGTATACGTAGCTTGGTCAAGCTGAACCTGCGTATGCACCTTTTTCTTCATTCTGTGAAGACTAATCTGTAATTCTTTGTTGTTTACCTACTATACTGTGATCTTTCAGTTGAGTGTGGTTCCTTATGAACTGATTCCCTGAAGCTGCCCTGCATTTCATCATATTTGTAAACACTATTGTCATGCATTCGGTCACATATAATATCTCTTCTGTAGGTTCATCTAGTTACCATATACAAGTGAGTTTTTCTGCTACAAGTGGGGCACCATCAAGTACAACACATACATCACAATGCCAACAATCTTTCCCTTTGGACTTGATGGCAACAACCACACCACATTATCCCCCCCCTTGACATCAATGGAAAAGGGGCATGCTCCCCCTGAGTGCATGCTGAATTATTTGATATGTTGAAGTGTGCTGATTGAGCTCCCATGATCGAGTCAATTCTCCCCCTGAGAATAAGCAAAGTCTGCAAAAGATGTTCTAAAAGAAGAACATGAATCTATACATAAATCACAAATGACCTTCTAATCACCAAGGACTCATACGTACATCCATTTTCCAACCAAGTGGGGATATACCAAATTTGAGTCATCCACCCAATCAAGTGGGGTTATATCAATTGTTTATACATGTCAAAAACAAGAATCATTACATCATCCATCCCATGCGTAGTGGGGTTACAAATTAGGTCTTTTCATGACTGTTACATTAAAAGATAGACATGACATATATATCAGAGACCAAATATCTCAAATAAGACCATGATAGTCACCAACTATCATATGATCTGCACCATCAACAACATCTGTCAACAACATCCAGACCAGCAACCTATATATGTCCATCATTAGTTCCCAAAATGTCAACAACCATGTTCACCCCCTGAACCTGTTCCACCTGTTCATTGTCAGATTTGATCATTGCATATGTCAGTAAGAGATATCAAAGAATCATTGTCAATCATATATACATCAAGTTATCAACAACTTTACGAGGACAAATATATCAGCATATTGAACCATAACAGACCCCTACTGCTTTTCTTCAAACCAACATATACGTGATTGTATCCACAGAAGCTCATGTATATATGTGACTACACTTCACGAAACTCACATATAACCACCTTTCTATGAAAAAGAGAATTTAATAGCAGTACGATGAAGAAACTATTCCCAACTTTTGTGTGAGATATTGAAATCTCTCTCTGGGTAGTGGTTCGATAAATATATAGGAACTTGTTCTTTGGAGGGCAAATACTCCAATTTGACCTTTTGTTCAAGCACTTGTTCACATAGGAAATGATATTTGATGGGGTATGTGATTGGTCTTGGAGTGCATGACTGGATTATTTGAAATACTAATGGCACTTGTATTATCACATACAATGGAGATGGGGGAGTACATGTGATCTAAATATCTTGCAAGGTTTACATCATCCAAAGTAATTGTGTGCAGCAAGATTCCTCACCCACGTATTCTGGTTTAGCTGTAGATAATGCAATTGAACTTTATTTCTTGCTGAACCAAGACACTAACTTGGAACCCATATAGAATGCAGCACCACTAGTTCTTTTTCTGCCATCAACACTTCCTGCCCAATCCACATATGTATATGCAGGAAGTGTAAGATCTGTATCCCTAGGATACCCTAAACCAAAGTTTTGTGTTCCTTGAAGATATTTGAAAATCCTTTTGACTCCTTGAAGATATGATTCGTTTGGATTTTCTTAGAATCTTCCAACTATTCCCACTGCATGCATGATGTCTGATCAGGTACTTGTTAGATAAAGAAGACTCGCAATCATAGATCTGTAAGTTGGTTGATGTACTGTTGTTGATTCATCATTTGAGCTAAGACTGCATCCTGTTACCAGTGGGGTATATATTAGTGTAGAATCTTCCATGGCATACCTTTTAAGGATCTATTTGAGATATTTGGTTTGTGAGAGAAAAATAGGATCTTTATTTTGTTGAACTTGTAGGCCAATAAAATAGGTAAGCTCACCAAGAAAGGAAATTTCAAATTCTTGTTGCATTAATGAAGCAAAATTCTGACTCATGGATTCTTCATTGCTACCAAAAATGATATCATCATCATACATAACAATATTAGAAATTTACCAGTGTCCATCTTTGTATATAGATTGTTATCTGTTGACCCCTTCGAAAAACCTTGTTGGTGGAGATAATTGTCAACACATTAAGACCATGCCCTTGGAGCTTGTTTTAGACCATAGAGAGATTTTCTGAGTTCGCATGCAATTTTTGCACCATTTCTAAGAATGAATCCTTCTGGTTGTTCAATATAGGCTCCTTCTTATAAGTCTCCATTATGAAATGCAGATTTTACATCCATTTGGTATACTTTGAATTTATGAAAACAGGTGAAAAATTTTCTTCAAAATTTGTAGCTTCTTGTTGAGCATATTCTTCACAAACAAGTGTGGCCTTGTTTCTAATAACTTCTCCATTTTTGTTTAGCTTGTTTTTGAATATCAATTTAGTTCCTATGATATTTTTATCACGAGCTCTAGGAACTAAGTCCCAAGTATTATGATTTTCAATTTTCTCAATTTCTTCATTCATGACCTTGACTCAACATTAATCTTTGCATGTTTCATTCACATTTTTAGCTTCAGTGGAAGATAGAAATGATATATAGCTTGAGCTTCGGCAATCGTTCTTCTAGTCTGCACACCTACCCCTTTTCTCCTAAAATTTGGGTTTCTAGATGATTTTTTTGAATATACCTAGAAGGAGTCTTTTCTTCTATTGCTATCTTTTCTTCTATTTCTCCATTGGTTTCTTCTTAAAAATCAGTGTGATTTGATGTGGGAAAATAATCTTCATCTTCTTCATTGTCATAATCTTCAGTTTTTACCTGTTTTAGATTTTTGCATGCTTCATCAACTACAACATCAATACTTTCAATAATTTTCCCAAGTTTTTTATTGTAACATTTATATCCTCTACGTTGGCAAGATGAGCCAAGAGGAATACCTTCATCTCCTCAGGGTTCAAACTTACGAAGTTTCTCATTAGTCCTTTTGATGTCACATTTCCTTCCAAAAACTTTGAAGTATTTTACAGTAAGAGTCTTACCATACCAAAGTTGATGTGGAGTTTTAGTGCTCTTTACCATAACATTTTCTTGATTGAGAATAATGATGGCGGTGAATGCATCTTCACCCCAGAAGGTTGCAGGAGTTCCAAATTCATCTAGTATAGCATGAGCCATTTTTTGAATAGTTATGTTCATCGTCTCTACCACTCCATTTTGTTGAGCAGTCCTTGTGGTGGATAACTGCATTTTTATTCCATGTTGTTCGCAAAAGTCAAAGAATTCATCCGAGGTAAATTACCCTCCTCGATCAGATCTGAGGCACTTGATTTTGTGATTTGATTCATTTTTAACCAAAGCTTTGAAGGCTTTGAACTTTCCAAATGCTTCACCTTTAAGCTTTAGAAGATCTATCCAACACATTCTAGAATGATCATCAATGAACAATATAGAGTATTCTTCTCCACGAGGTGACTTTTTCCTTGATGGTCCACATAAATTAGTATGAACAAGCTCAAGAGGCTTACTAGTTGACCCTTCCTTTTTGATGAAGTGAGATCTGGATTGCTTACCGCATTGACATGATTTGCATATAGTATTTTTAGGAATGTTGATATCTGGAAGATCATGAAAAACCTGGAATCTACATGCTTTTCTTATTTGAGAAAAGCTTAGATGTCTGAATCTTCTCTGCCATAGCCATCTTTCATGATTTCTACTTAAATAACACTGTTGTTGTCCTCCATTAAGTATGTATAGGTTGTTTGGAGTTCTTTTCCCTTTGATCACGGTTTCTCCTATATCAAGTTCACGAACAACACATCCATTTGATTGAAACACTACTTCATTGCCTTGATAAGACATTTGACTCACACTCAACAGGTTATGCTTTAAGCCATCAACATACATAACATTTCCAGTTTTAACTTTTTCTTTCAAGAAAATAGAGCCTTTACCTTTTATGACAGTAGGAGTGTCATTTCCAAATGATACAATCTTTTCCTTTTCTAAATGTAGCTTTTTTTTGTCACCTGTCATGTGTTTTGAGCATCCATTGTCGATGTACCACTGGTTTTCTTGCCCTTATGCATACAAGGATATACAACATATTCTTGTTTGCAGTTCTTTCTTTCTCCATATTTTGGGATTTAATGCATTTTTCTCCTTTTGAGCTATTTGACAAAATTTACTTCTGCATTCAGATTCTTCATGGCCAAAGTTGTTACATATTGAGTATTCTATTTCATTTTCAAGAAAATAAAAGTTATTATAGGAACTTTTCTTAATCCGTGTCACATTCCTTTGGTTTCGTGGTTCTATAATCATGATATTTTTGAAAGCAACACATTGAGTAGCTTTGTGTCCAAAATTATGACATTAGAAACATTGGCCATTAAATAAGTTTATGCAATTATAGAATTTACTGACTTGTTGATTGTAGTTTCTATTGATATTTATCTTTGAAGAAACTTGAGTACAATTTACTTGAGATTGATTATGGCTTATGCTCATCCCTGAAGTAAATTTAACTTGATTCACCTGGTGATCTGCTTTATGCCTTTCCTAACGATTGTCAAAATGTTCACTACTCTTTGTTGCATCAAGATAGATTTTAGTGCAGGTTGACGACTTTTGTGATTGAGATGTTTCTTCAATATATCCAAGACCTATCTTTATTAGAGGAGAGCACTGCACTTTGATAATTTAATTTCTAATGAGCTATTGTACACGTCAAAGACATATGGAGTGCCAAAGTTACGACCCCAGGAAATTGATGTACCAATTTACCCAAACGGGGCCCACAATTTGGCATTTCATATTCTAGGGTTAGGTTTTGGTATGTGAAGGGTTTTCCATTGTTTCTGAACAATAAATATGCCTTCAAGCCTCATTTTAACACAGTTCAGAGACATGTAGCTGCCACATATCTTCTCAGTGATATGCTACCATCGCCCTAGAAGTGTATTTCCATTTCTGTTTGTAAGCATATTTAAGTATTTTACATTAATGAAATGAAGTATAATTTCCACTACATCTCTACGTTTTTGGTTATCTCTGTAATTTGTTGTGTTCATATTTAAATTTGGATCAGTGGTATCAAAGTGGTCTACTTTTTCTCTATTTTTCTTTGCATGTCCCCAACAAGGTCGAGATATAAGGAGTTAGGGCTTGAACTGGTCAAATATTTGCAAGACGAGCCTTGCAAATCCTAATGTCCTTCCATGGTGGATGAAAAGAAAGACGAGGGGGCAAGAGATTCTATCAAAATATTGCTCGAAGAAGCCCTCAAGTGGCAATTGAACGCGATGATGGATATATTTGCATAGATCCTTCAGCGACTACCTAGAGGCGACACATCGACTTCCAATAGCTACTCTGGAAATGCCACACCATTTAAGGTACAAGTTAATTTTGAAATCCCCATATTTGAGGGTCAAATAGATGCAAATGTCGTAGATAAATGGTTAAATATACTAGATGGGTGTTTTTATGTTCATGAATTTTCAAGTCGAGAAAAGATTGTTTTCCCTCTTCTCAAAGTAGCCCCCCATGTGAAGGACTAGTGGGAAACTTACTGTGAGTAGAAGAACAAAAGTACGGGCTCACTATTTTTAGCCACACCCACTTGGGATTCATTATGGGATGCCTTCAAGGAGTAGTACTACCCTGTCAAAAGCTATGAGGACAAATACATCAAATGGACCACACTGTGGCATCGAAGGGACCAAGATGTACCAGAGTTCACAAACGTTTTTCATACCATTCACACATAGTTGGGTATCAAGGACTCTGAGCTGCATTTGGTACTCAAATACCATAGTTTCCTTCAAAGATACATGCAGGAAGAGATGGAGTTCCTAAACATCTCCTCGCTTAGCACGACGTATCGATAGACTGTCAAAATCGAGAAAAAGTTCAAACAGAAGAAGCGTAACTTTGGATCCACAAATATGAAGACCAAAGGACAAAGCCAAGGCAGAGTGACTGAAGATAGCCCGTCGAAGCAAAAAGAAAGGAATAACACCATGAACTCCAAGAAGGACAGAGGAAAGTGGTGTTAGTTCTACAAGAGTCCCACTCATAACACAAGTGAGTGTTGGACCAAGCAGTCACTAGCGACTGAGTCGGAGGCTTCAGAATTAGATGCATGTTTTGACGTTGAGTCAGAACCCAACAAGGAGAATGGAAAAGGGAAGCAAATCATTGATGCAGAGCCTAGTGTCACTATTATCACCAACAAGATCCAGAAGAATAAACCCCAAGACCCAAAGGAGGGTGAGCATCTTTTCCACTCACAAATGTGGGTGAAGGGTTCACCTCTGCAATTCATTGTTGACAGTGGGAGCCAAAAGAACCTCATTTTACTAGAGGTATTGAAGTGGTTGGGCCTAACGACTACACCACACACATAAGTGTACAGGATTGGGTGGCTTCATGAAGGATGAGATCTCAAAGTTCGCGAGCAGTGCCACCCTCCCTACAACATCAAGCCCTTCACAGACGAGGTATTGTGTGATGTTACACCTCTAGATGTTTGTGATGTAATATTAGGCTAGCCATACTTGTGGAGGCGACATGTTGTGTATGAGTCAAGGTCTCGTGCTATCATTATTCCTTTGGATAATTCATTATAGAGGATACCATAGGTAGCCCCACATACCACCACCTCTTTGATCACTGCTAAGAAAGGAAACAATCTCATCTCATAGACTTGGAAATTTATTTTATGTTTGGTTCGCTCCCAAAGTAAGGGGCAGATCATTGCTACATCCATGAACCCTCCCAAGGATTCCTCCATGCAGCAGCATTAGCAAAGGGATACGGTCGTGACAGAACACAGGCACAACTTATCCTCACCCACAGGTGTACCACACAAGCTTCCTGTGGGCAACAAAATCTGGTTGCATCTGCAGAAAGAATGCCTTACAAAAGCCCATCAGAAGCTCTGACCATGCCAACATGGTCCTTACACCATTACCAAGGTTATGGGAAACAATGCTTTGGAGCACAACATTTCTCCATCCCATCTCCTGCACCAAGTGTTCAATGTGAACTACCCTCGATCATGCTTCCCACCATTACTAGACACATTTGATATTGCAGAACAACTCACTAAGGACCAAGTTGAGCAGATAAAGGAACTCAATGCAATGGGGACCATTGCTTCCTAATGGCGGAGGAATGATCGAGGTGGATGTTGGTGGCCACCCACCTATCCCTTTTGGACCCCCACAACTGTCTCTATCAGTTTTTTAGTTTTCGTAATTATAGCACAATTTCCTATTTTTAGTAGTTTTTTTGGGTCCCGAACTTCCGGAGCCATTTTGAGGCCCTAGATGTTGTTCTTTGGGAAATATGGGAGCAACATGGGATGATGGACTGATGTTTATCTTCCCAAAGTTATATTTCTTGGATAGATCTTTCTAACGAGCTACTGTACGCATCAAACGAAGATCAGGTACCAAAGTTATGACCCCGGGAAATTAATGTACCAATTTACACAAACGGGGCCCACTATTTGGCATTTCATATTCTAGGGTTAGGTTTTGGTATGTGAAGGGTTTTCCATTGTTTCTCAACAATAAATGGGCCTTTGAGCCTCATTGTAACATAGTTCAGAGGCATGTAGCCACCACATCTATTCTCAGAGATAAGCTACCATCGCCCTAGTTGGTGTAATTGTATTTCTGTTTGTAAGCATATTTTAGTATTCTAGATTAATGAAATGAAGTATTATTTCTGCTACATCTCTATGTTTATGTTTATCTCTTTGATTTGTTGCGTTCTTGTTTAAATCCAAATAATTGAACCAAGCACCTCAGGCTTGGTATGAGAGGATAGACAACTATTTGATGAAGTTGAGATTCACTAGGAGTGAATCTGATCCAAACCTTTTCTTTAAGGTTATGGAAAATGGAAATCTCATAATTATACCTTATAAGGATGACCTCTCTTTAACAGGTGCAAACCCCATCATTTACGAATGTAAGAGGGAGTTGGATTTTGGATTTGGAATGGTGAATTGCAAGCTTGTGACAACCCTGATGGAGCTTAACATTAATAAGTTATGAGATAGTGTTTTCATACCTGAATTGGGTAATGCTCTTGGGTATCGTCAACTCATAGGAGCATTGATGTTCTTGGTGAACTCCCATCTGGATATATGTTCTCTAGCTAGCATGTTGAGCCAATACATGGTTTAGCCTCTTCACTCACAATGGGTTGGTAGCAAGAATATTCTAACATATCTTCGGGGCACAATCTCTCATGGATGGAGATACACTATTGGAGATGTGAGGCTATATGGTTATTCTGATTGACGAGGTAGTGTGGTGGATCACAGGAGTACTCCTAGATTCTATTTTTCTTTGGGTTCTGCTTCAATATCCTGGATGAACAGGAAGTAGAAGTTAGTTGCTTTGAGCACCACTGATGCAAAATACATAGCTGTGAGTATGGCCTCCTGTGAAGTTGTCTAGTTATGAAAGCTCTTTAGTCAGCTATCTAGACATGTGATGGATACCACTGTGATCCTCTGTGACGACCAGAGTGGGATCCGATTATCAGAAAATATTGTATTTCATCATTGCTCCAAGCACATAGATATCAGGTACCACTTTATGTGGGATATGGTATAACAAGGAGAAATAAGGCTCCATCACATTAGGACTGATGTGTAGGTCATCCGTATTCTAGAGAAGACCCTAGGAAAGGTAAAATTCTTGACTTTCTGAGAATGACTAGGAGTCGTGGAGAGATCCTCTCCTGAGGGTCTTGTATGATATGGATATTGAGCTCTAGGAATTTCAAGGGCATGGGGTACTTCTTGGAGTGATGAGAAACCATAGGGTGAGTGGTTCAACTAATCTAGGTGGATGTTGGTGGCCGCCAACATTTCACATTTGGACCCCCACAACTATCTCTTTCAACTTTTTCAATTTCCTAAATTGTAGCACAATTTATTATTTTTAGTACTTTTTCGGGTCCTGAACTTCCGGAGCCATTTTGAGGCCCTAAACGACATTTTTTGGGAAATCTGGGGGCAACATGGGTCAATGGGCCAATGTTTCCCTTCCCAAAGTTGTATTGCTTGGATAGATCTTTCTAACGAGCTATTGTATGCATCAAACGAAGATCGGGTGCCAATGTTACGAACCCGAGAAATTGATGTACCAATTTACCCAAACGGGGCCCACAATTTCGTGTTTCATCTTCTAGGGTTAGGTTTTTGGATGTGAAGGGTTTTCCATTGTTTCTCAACAATAAATAGGCCTTTGAGCCTCATTGTAACATAGTTCAGAGGCATGTAGCCACCACATCTCCTCTCAGCGATAAGCTACCATCGCCCTAGCTGGTTTATTTCCATTTCTGGTTGTAAGCATATTTTAGTATTTTCCATTAATGAAATGAAGTATTATTTCCGCTGCATTTTGTGTATATGGTTATCTCTGTATTTGATTGCATTCCTATTTATGTCCAGATCAATGGTATCAGAGCACTCTTCTTTTTCTCTGTTTTTCTTTGCATGTCCCCAATGAGGTCAGGATATAAGGAGTTAGGGCTTGAACTAGTCGAACCTTTGCAAGACTAGCCTCGCAAATCCTGACGACCTCCCATGGAAGATGGAAATAAAGATGAGGAGGTAGGAGATCCTACCAAAATCTTGCTCAAAGAAGTCCTCGAGTGGGAAGGAAAGCGATGATGGATAGATTTGTGTAGATCTTTCAGCGGCTACCCAAAGGCAACGCATCAGCTTTCAATAACTACTCTGGAAACACCACACCATTTAAGGTACAAGTTAATTTTGAAATAACCATATTTGAGGGTAAAATAGACACAGATGTTAAACAGTGGGCCATAGTCCCATAAACTTGCAGATGATGGCATATGTCCCCATGTGTTCCCTCTACGCCTGCAACTCAGGATTATTTAAAATTACCTTGGGAGTTATATATGTTTTGGGTTTGCAGGGTCCCTTGTATTTCTTGTCTTTAGTTTCCTATTTTTTGTCTTCTACCTCCTTGTCTTTTGTGCGATTTTGATCCTTTTATGTGGGTTCTTCTATTCCCGCTTTCGTGCTCTTTTTTCCTTGCACCCTTGTTTCCCTAACATGTTCTAGAGGCTTTTCCCCCTGCTGGCCAGGGCCTCTTTGTAGGGGGGAGTGGATTCCCCTCCTCGTCCACGCTTCATAGGTACTCTGACTACCCATGTACACGCTAAACTCTAATCACTCTTCCCTGCTCCCGCACGCTCTGTTTGCCCCCCGATGCAGAACCCATTTTCACTGGAATGTTTTGAACGAAATTATTTTATTGTCTACGTACTCACTTAGCTCATAGCACATCTTATCATCCGCAATGTGATGGGAAAAATCAGACAACGAACAAATATTTCGAAGGATACCTGTGTTGCTTTCCTTCCATGCTACAACGAAAATGACAACTTTTAGAGAACCTTATGGATATTACCCAGTTCCCATCGCATTATATTTAAGAATAAATTGTAAGGTTGAAATAGTGGAATATCACATTGAGCATCAACAAGAAGTTCTCCAACTCTTAAAGGATAACCTCACTTTGGCGCAAAATATAATGAAGCAACAGGGAGATCAACATCGTAGTGTAAGAATTTTTTACATAGGAAATTGGGTATTTTTATGGTAATTTTATGAAATAAATGTTCCTCAAGAAAGCTAAGAAAGATCATAAATTATCATTAAAGTATTATGGTCCTCAAAAGGTGTTGAAAAATATTGGTATTATGGCATAAAAATTGGATCTTTCACCATCTTCCCGAGTGCACCCAGTTTTCCATGTTTCATGCTTAAAAAACCTTACAGGTAACAAGTTCCCATTTCAAACAATATTGCCAAAACCTAATGAGAAAGGAAAAATCATATTGGAAATTGGAGTAATGGAAAAAATAACTCAATAGCTATGAAATTGATCAATTTCATAGTATCTCAACAATTGGAACAACTTAGCCCTTGAATATTCCACGTGGGAGGATGAAAATTTTATACAGAAGCATGTTGAACTACTTAAGCATTGAGGACAATTTTTTTTTGAAGGAGAGGGGCATGGTAGGTCCCTATCATACTAATGTATTCCCTCATTGTTATTGTGAGTGTTCGCCGCTTATTGTTATTGTTGTGATCATGTAGTCCCCATATTGTCATTATTGTGCCCCATAATAGCCCACTATTGTTATTGTTGTACCCTTACGTTATTGTTGTTATGTCATCTCTACTTATATTGTGAAACCTTAGACTAATATATAGAGAAAGGAGGTTTTTAATTTGAATCATCAAATAATTTTCCATATGTGTAATTTAAAGGAGGTTTCCGCCTTGAACATGCTAATTTTGAAGTCGTTGATCTAATATCTCTTCTTTTACTAAACATTACTATATGTAATGAGTATGGTTTATCAAATAGTCATTGAAAGAATATGGAAAGTAATTTAGAAAGTTACAAAATAGCAAATGCTATAAAAATTTCCTAATTCCATATATTTTCCTACAAGGTTATGAGAAGATGTTATATAGGCTTTGACTATGTAAACATTAAACATTATCGTCGTAAAAAACATTATCGACTTATATAGTGGAGAATACAAAAATAAAATTTTAATTCTAAAACTCCCTACCATAATGTGGCAAAATTAGACGAGAAATATGTGAACAAATCTTCAAAGACATATAACACATAAACTATGATGCTAAAAAGTTTTAGTTTCCTATTAAAAATTTTTCACTATATTTTAATATTATTCATATTTTTAATGATAAATTTTTTATTATAATATGTAAGTATATATATTTTTTATATATCTATAATGAATTTCATAAATGTTTAGTTATATTAAACCTCCTCTTTGATATTCGAATAAATAAATATGAATAGATGAAATTTGTAAAAAATATATATTTTTTAAGATTTGATTATTTTAAAAAATAATTTTTTTTACGTATATGTTTAACATTTTTTACTTTGAGTTTAATTAAAAATTATAAAAATTGTTGACACCTAATCCTTGTGATTGGGTGAATTATTGTAAATAGATAGACAGGAAATATGAACAGTCATCGGGAGACGAAGTGAACTGTCTCTCCCTCATGTATATAATGAGAACCTACCTAATGGAATAATACAATCAATTTGTTTATGCCTTATCGAGTTACTACCTGGCCTGACATGGTATCAAAGCCAACTCTTTTTAGCCTTTGTTTCCCTTGTAACTCCCTATCTGCTCTCCATATAGTTGAGCAGCTTCTCCATAAAATTAGTTGCTCCTTGTGAGTGAGAACTATTCCCACCATGGATATGATCAAATGCATTCTGTAAAAAAAAAACTTCAGCTAATAGAAAAATACTTCTGCTGATAGAAAAATACTTCTGCCAATATACAATAAAATTGTACTCAAAAGGGCATTCTCAAAAGATTTCAAATCCACCATGTGACCCACATAAATCCATCATTATATAGATCCATCTCATATAAATCCCAGAAATGTCAGCTTTCAAATGCCCCTACCATGCCAACGGAACATCAAATGAATTTGAAAACGCTTGTGTTCCTATCAGATGAAAAGACCTTTTGTTCTCTACATTCGAGCTCGCGAAAATAATCATGAAAAGAATCCTCATGAAACAAAATATGTTTCTATACAGCAGCACACCAATACTGCAGCCTACGCAGCACACCAATACTGCAGGAAACTTTGAAATTGAGCAAACCAAGACTTGAAACCAAGATTTTCATGAAAAGCATCATGAAACAAAATACGTTTCTATACAGCAGCATGCCAATACTGCAACAAACTTTGAAATTGAACAAACCAAGACTTGAAATTTGCATGGGCGAGGGTGCCAGAGGGGATAACAAGTAATCAGGATAGGTTCTGGTGGAGATGCAGTTAAGCAATTCATGCAATGGAGGTGACAGGTGCAATAACGCCCTCTTTACAGGAGACAAAAAAAAATACGCCATTTCAAAAACTTTAACGTACAGGACAGGGCTTATTTTATGTCAGAACAACACCCCTCTATTTTGAAATGTTTATGAACATGTTTGGTAGGATGGACAACACTGGATAGTGGAGAAGTATGGGCAGTATGGACAGTATGGGCAGTATGGACAGTGGGGCAGCTACCATGGGACAAAATTAAGGAGAAAAGAAACCAACAAAAATGTAAAACTGATGATACAGACAAAGGTAAAGCACCTAAATCCACTCACTATGTTGAGGCACAATGTAACATTAGAGTAAATGAAGATTTGTTTAATGCTTCACTTGCTTC
>APFE030593180.1:0-14175 GCA_000404065.3 Pinus taeda | reverse complement strand
AATCTCACTTTCTATTTTTTTAATTCACCCCACTTTAATAAAGACCCACTTAGTCATTTATTTCCAAAGTCACTTTTTCTTTCTAATTTTTCATTGACTTTATAAAAGTCACTTTAAAATTAGACTTAGTAACTTTATCACTTAAAGTCACTTTTAAATTAGATTTTAACTTTATAAAAAATTATAAAGTCACTTTAGGAGAAAAATTAAAATCTTTTGGACACTTTTCCCTAGGCCAAAGATCAAAGCCTAAGGGAAGCACCTGTCCTCCGGTACCAAATTTCAACATTATCCAACACATCCTTCGTCTAATATTTTGCTTCTTGACTTGGCTAGTACCACTCTAGTGTGGTAACCGATTTTCTCTCTTTCTATATCTACCTTTTTCTATTCTTTTCTTTCTTCTTTTCTCATTCTCTCAACATCTACATACTCATGTTAGATATTTTTGTCTTCACTAGTATGTCACTAGTTCATCACAACTCACACCTTTGCTTGTTTTGTGATAGCATTGTCTCATGTAGCCTTTGATTTTGCCTTTTGAAAGTCACTTCTTCTCATGTTGGAGCTACCATGGTGATCGTATTTCCAAATGTTGCCTTCATTGGTGCTTTACCAGGATTTGTATCTCTTGCACCCTAGGTAGCTACAAGTGGCATAGCTATCTCGTAGTTCATTTCTATTTCACGGACTTTTCCACTTTAGATGACCTTTATTTCCATCTATTTTGTAATTGACGAGGTTGCTTGGATGAGATGAGGATATATTCTTCCCTTGGAAACATCCTTGAACAAGCTCCAACATCATGACATCTCTTTTTTTTAGTGAATTATAAGTATCGCAATCCTAACTCTTCTTCCTTGGCTTTTTCCATTTCATATATTCTTCTTGCTTAGCACTACTATTATCTAGCTTCTTTAGCATGGACCCCATTTAATGTATTTGATACGTTTTGGCTTGAGACAATCGGAGATGATTCTATGATTTGTCATGCGACAATTTCATAGTTGACATGGTAGTACACATATGCGACGACATTGGTCACTTCATTTAAGGACCATTTAGGCAAATTTTGCATGCATGGGCATCCTCTTGAAATTTCATGGTTAATATCCTTGAACGACCTCATATTTCATCATCTTTCTAGCTATTTTACATTGGAATAGAGCTCCAAACCCTTTGCGAACACATGTACTTGATATTTGCGAACATGTGGCTTCATTATTTTTGACTTGGAGAGGGTTATTTCATAATTTTTGGAGGCCACTTTCATGATTTTTAGGATATATACTTATTTTGGAACCTCTCCTTGAACTTATGAGCTATTTTGGAGGAGCTTTCAACATATTTTGCCCTTTTCACTTACGCGTGTGCCATCAACCACTCAGGCTTAGGCACTCGAATGTGCTCAAGTTAGGCCGAGTCAAATTTGGTGGATTTCTTGGATGACCCGAAGAGTGCCCCCGAGATGAGTTTGGTTGAACGACTTTGGTGAGATGGGCACATGAAGAGCATGCCCAAGATGAGTTTGGTGGAACAATTGGACCAACTTGGTGAGTTAGCACGACAAGGGTACCTAGCCAGGGCACGCTCTATCGAAAAAAAGGCACGTCTAGCTAAAGATAAGATGCGCCCAACCGAGACGCGTCTGTCCGATTTGCGAAGGCACATGACCGAGGATCAATGTGAAGAGGAATATGTTGCAGAAAAGTATGGAGGGTTCATACCAGGTATGGGTGGATTCTTCTTGGAGACGAGGTGATATGGCATTGTTCTGTGGAAAGGGAAGTCGTATGACTTTCCCGCACCAACATCTTTTTAAAGCTCATGAAGGAGATGGGCTTATTTTCACTTCCTCAAGATGGTGAGACCTCTAGAAGATTGAGATACCAGTGAATGGCGCCTCATGATGAGCATAGTCGGAGGAAAGATTGTGTGACATGGAAGAGGTGACAATGGTTGCACATGTTTGGGTGCATGTGTTCTTGTGGAGTTGATGCTACAGTCAGATTAGCTACCTGACCAGTCGATTGCGCAAGGGGATCCAACACATGTCATTCTTACAGGTTGCGATACATGCATAGACATGGGATATATGTCAAAGATGAGATTCTTCTGTATTGATGAAGACAATTGATGTGAAGGTTGTTCATGATGAGGAGAGTCTTTATGATTTGGTTAAGAAATTTTGAGGACGACAACCATTTTTATGTGGGGGAGGATGTCAAGCCCTTAGGCTAGGCACCTGAGCACGCTTGAGTTAGGCCGAGTCGAGTTCGGTGGAATGACTTGGTTGGCATGGAGGGCGCGCTTGAGATGTTCAATGGAAAGACTTTGTTGAGACGAGCGCACCAATAATGCACTTGAGATGAGTTTGGTGAATGATTAGAACAAATTTGAGAGTCGACGTGACGAGGGTGTCTAGTCGAGGTGCACCTAATCGAAGACAAGGAGCACCTAGCCAAGATGCACCCGACCGAAGATAAGGTGTGCCGAGTTGAGATGCATTTGCCCGAGTTGTAACGGTACACGACTGAGGAAGAGACGCGAAGGCACACGATCGAAGGTGAACTAAAGGAAAGTTTGTATGCGACAAATGATGCGACATAATTTGGAGTTTATGGTTATCTCAAATGAAGGATGGTCCGCTCGAACGCCCAATCGAAACGTCCCTTGGAAGAGACATGACTATTCATGGATGGTGACTCATATATATAAGATGATAGGAAAGGAGTTAGAACATGAATCAACCGAAGATCAACAACCTGTTATCGCTAGAAAAGGAGACAACGAAAGAAGAAGAGAGTTAGGTCTCAAGAAGGAGCTCGCTCTCTAAAGAAAGTTGCGGAAGGAATTTGTGCAAGCTTGTGTATTGCTGAGAGTGGTACAACGTAGGGTATTTGTGTATTGAGGTTGTGTGTAGGTTGAAAGGCCACAACTTGGATATTTATTGGGTTTGGTTGTGTGTTGCTAGTTGAAGGGTTTTAACTGGGTTATTGGATATTTGTATCTGTGAGGGCTTGTGTCAGCGAACTGTTTGGAGTGCTTCCCAATGGAATTGTAGTCTATTATAAACCGAAGTTTTGTGTATGGAAGTTTTATAGTCAGAGCAGTTGAGAAATTTTTTTGGGAGTTCCCCCTCTACTTTATTGAAGTGTTATTTATGTACATGATTCATGTTGTTTATGAATGAATGCGATTATAGCTGAAATCAGTAGAGTGAGCTTGTACGACGTGCCACGTGTCACTGTTTCGACCTTCAGATCGAAAAAAGGTACACATAAAAATACAATCTGTTTTTATAGTCACCGAGTAGTTGGGAAATTGTTTTGGGAGTTCCCTCTCTCGTTTATTGAAGTGTTATTTATGTACATGATTTGTGTTGTTTATGAATGAATGCGATTATAGTTGAAATCAATAGAGCAAACTTGTACGATGTGCCACGTGTCACTGTTTCGACCTTCGGATTGGAAAAAGATACACAGAAAATTATAGCCCGTCCTATTTCTGTAACTTCTTACGAAATTTCAATTTGATGCTCGGAGAGAAAGTTATGACAATTTTCCCAAGGTCACCTCTTTGGAATGTAATTCGGGAGTCTGCAAAAACCCTAACTTCCTGAGATCATATCTCCAAAAATACAGCGAGACAAGATCCGAAATTCGGACCCGAACTTCACCAAGATTTCAGCTCAAATGGGTTTTAATTTTAGAATCTGAACCTTTGTAGAAACAAAATTATAGCGAAAATGCCATGATGATCTGTTTGAGATGGAATTCTGGAGCTTGCAAAAACCCTAACTTCCTTAGATCATATCTCCGAAAATATAACGATTAAAGATCTAAAATTTGTACCCGAGGTTCATAACGATTTCGGCTCAAATGGGTTATTTTTTTAGCTCCTGAAACTTCGTAGTGAAAAAGTTATAGTAAAAATGCCACAATGGCCTGTTTGTAGCAACGAAACCATAGAATCCAAAGCTCTGATACCAAATGTTATCAAACCAGCTCACAAAAAAATAGAAAAGATAGTTCAACGACTTAAAAATCAGCCTCTTCGAGGGGGCAACCTCCTTTACATTACACAAATGAACAGTTCATGGATGATACAAATGACAAGACCTCCTTTCTATGTATAGGAATCTAAGGGGTCATAATATAATCAGAGCCGACATAACAATAATAATGTAAGGGCACAAAAATAATAATAGTGGGCTTCTATGGGGCACAATAATAACAATATGGGTACTACATGGGAACAACAATATAATAAGGGGGTTGCACTAATAACAATAAGGGGTTACACTAGTAGTTTAGGGACCTAACACCTGTCATCGCTAGAAAAGGAGACAATGAAAGAAGAAGAGAATTGGATCTCACAAAGGAGCTTGCTCTCTAAAGAAAGTTGCAGAAGGAATTTGTGCAAGCTTGTGTATTGCTGAGAGTGGTACATCGTAGGGTATTTGTGTATTGAGGTTGTGTGTAGGTTGAAAGGCCACAACTTGGATATTTACTGGGTTTGGTTGTGTGTTGCTATTTGAAGGGTTGTAATTGGGTTATTGTATATTTGTATCTGTGAGGGCTTGTGTTAGCGAACTGTTTGGAGTTCTTCCCAATCGAATTGAAGTCCATTATAAACCGAAGTTTTGTGTATGGAAGTTTTATAGTCACAGAGCAGTTGGGAAATTGTTTTGGGAGTTCCCCCTCTTGTTTATTGAAGTGTTATTTATGTACATGATTCGTGTTGTTTATGAATGAATGCGATTATGTCTAAAATCAGTAGAGAGAACTTGTACGACGTGCCACGTGTCACTGTTTCGACCTTCAGTTCGAAAAAGATACACAGAAAACTACAATCCGTTTTTATAGTCATCGAGCAGTTGGGAAATTCTTTTGGGAGTTCCCCTCTCATTTATTGAAGTGTTATTTATGTACATGATTCGTGTTGTTTATGAATGAATGCGATTATAGCTGAAATCAGTAGAGCGAACTTGTATGATGTGCCACGTGTCACTATTTTGACCTTCAGATCGGAAAAAGATACACAGAAAACTACAGTCCGTCCTATTTTTGTAACTTACGAAATTTCAATCTGATGCTCAGAGAGAAAGTTATGACGATTTTCCCAAGGTCACCTCTTTGGAATGTAATTCGGGAGTCTGCAAAAACCCTAACTTCCTGAGATCATATCTCCGAAAATACAGCGAGACAAGATCCGAAATTCGGACCTGCGCTTCACCAAGATTTCAGCTCAAATGGGTTTTAATTTCAGAGTCTGAACCTTTGTAGAAACAAAATTATAGCGAAAATGCCACGATGACCACTTTGAGATGGAATTCTGGAGCTTGCAAAAACCCTAACTTCCTTAGATCATATCTCCGAAAATATAACGATAAATGACCTGAAATTTGTACCCGAGGTTCATAATGATTTCGGCTCAAATGGGTTTTTTTTTAGCTTCTGAAACTTCATAGTGAAAAATTTATAGCAAAAATGCCACAATGGCCTGTTTGTAGCAGCGAAACCATAGAATCCAAAGCTTTGATACCAAATGTTATGAAACCAGCTCACAAAAAGATAGAAAAGATAGTTTAACGACTTAAAAATCAGCCTCTTCGAGGGGGCAACCTCCTTTACATTACACAAATGAACAATTCTTGGATGATACAAATGACAAGACCTCCTTTTTATGTATAGGAGTCTAAGGGGTCATAATATAATCAGAGCCGACATAACAATAATAATGTAAGGGCACAAAAATAATAATAGTGGGCTTCTATGGGGCACAATAATAACAATATGGGTACTACATGGGAACAACAATATAATAAGGGGGTTGCACTAATAACAATAAGGGGTTACACTAGTAGTATAGCGACCTAACACCTGTCTTCGCTAGAAAAGGAGACAACGAAAGAAGAAGAGAGTTGGGTCTCACGAAGGAGCTCGCTCTCTAAAGAAAGTCGTGGAAGGAATTTGTGCAAGCTTGTGTATTGCTGAGAGTGGTACACCGTAGGGTATTTGTGTATTGAGGTTGTGTGTAGGTTGAAAGGCCACAACTTGGATATTTATTGGGTTTGGTTGTGTGTTGCTAGTTGAAGGGTTGTAACTGGGTTATTGTATATTTGTATCTGTGACGACTTGTGTCAACGAACTATTTGGAGTTTTTCCCAATCGAACTGAAGTCCATTATAAACCGAAGTTTTGTGTATGGAAGTTTTATAGTCACAAAGTAGTTGGGAAATTGTTTTGGGAGTTACCCTCTTGTTTATTGAAGTGTTATTTATGTACATGATTCGTGTTGTTTATGAATGAATGTGATTATAGCTGAAATTAAGTTAATTGAAGTAAACTATATTTGAAGTTAAGCTTTGAAGTGGCTATTGTAGTGAGATTTAATTGAACAAGAATTTCGCAAGTATAAGATATCAGTCTTGGCATAGGGTACATGGGCTCAGTAAACTGAAGTTGGTTTCACCATTGAGGAGAAAGTGAGCTGGTGTCGCACACCTCAAGGTACTCAGGAATCTCATAGCTCAGAGGTGTGCCCTAGTGGCGTGACTCCCAGATTTTGAGGCTACTAATTAGCTTGCTCGAGGGAAGTTATTTTTAGGAGGGAAACCTCAACATGTTTTGAGGCTTATGACATGCCTTCTGGAGGGATGTTGAGCATCTTGATCCTAAAAGATCTCATCCTTTGGGGGATGACCCTTTATCTTCGATGGTTTTGTTTACATTTGGCATACCTTGCTTATTGTCCTAGTCTCCGTTACCTTGTGGATGCCAAGTGACTTTCTTGTAAATTTTCTAGGCTAAGGAGTTAGTGTTGCCTTTGCCTCTACTTGAGCCGACCCAAAAATATTATTAGTGGATGTATATAATTTTTTTGGACAATGAGATTACCATGCTTGAATTTTTCGCATGCAATAGTAGTCTCCCACCGGTGAATCATTCATACAAATGGCGGGAATTAGTATTTTCCATTTTTTCTTCTTGACTTTCTCTCTATATTTTCTTGTTTTTTCAACTGTATTTTTGGTCACCACACTAGTGATTGATTCCCTCTAAGTGATTATCATGAGTAGGGTCCAACATGAGATACTTCTTCCTAGATGGTTTTAGTCAACATGCTTCTTCCTCCTTGTTACTTCCTTGGAACGTTGGTGTTGGTTGTTGTATCTTGTAGATTGCAGCTATGGGATTGCTTAATCATTTATCCAACACATCCTTTAATGTTTTTCTCCCTGACTTTTCTAGTACCACCCTAGTGTCGATTTGGAGGAAGAATATGTTGATAGATGGATTGAGAGTTTGTAGTAGGAATCAAAACAAGAAGAGGATGAAGATGGAGGGATGTTCGTGGATTGGGATGGAACCGTGAAGACACTAAGCCATAACGATCCAGTTTCAATGAAGTTGATGGAAGAGAGTATGGGTAGGTGTTTCTATCCTCTGGTAAATTGTATTATAGAGAAGTATGAAGGGGTCATACCAGGTTTGGGTGGATTCTTCTCGAAGACGAAGAGAGATGGCTATGTGATGTAGAAAGGGAAGTCGTATGACTTCCCCACACCACCATCTTTTTGAAGCTCATGAAGGAGATAGGCTTACTAGAACTTGCTTGAGATGGTGAGACCCCTGTGAGATTGAGATGCCATTGAATGGAACGTCATGATGAGCAGAACCAGAGGAAAGATTGTATCACAGGGAAGAGGTGACAATGGTTGCAAATGTTTGGGTGCATGTGTTCTTGTGGAGTTGATGCTACTGTCAAATTAGCTACCTGACTAGTCGATTACACGAGGGGATCCAACATTTGTCATTCTTACAGGTTGCGATACATGAATAGACATGGCATATATGTTGGAGATGATATTATTTTGTATTGATGAAGATAGTTGATGCAGAGGTTGTTCATGATGAGGACAATCTTCGGGCTTTAGTTAAGAAGTTTGTCAAGGGGTGCGTTGTCGAGGACGACAACCATTTTGAGGTGGGGAGGGGGGGTGGATATCAAGCCCTTAGGCTAGGCACTTGAGCACGCCTGATTTTGGGGGGAGTCAAGTTCGGTGGAATGATCTGGTTGACACGAAGAGAGTGTTGAAAGTTGTTACTAGGTTCGGTCTTCATAATGACATGTAATTATCATTTTATGTAAAGAGATGTAAATAAATGAAAATTATTATATTGACTTGCTTCATGGGTTTCATGAGAAAGGATTTTGTTTTTCAGTCAAGACTCCCATTGAGATTGTTTAGGATTTATTTGTCATCTAGTCATAAAATGTAAGAGTAATTGTCATGTTACACTATGTAAAAGTTCATCTTGTCTATGTAAAGTATCCTCCAAAGAACTTGACACCAAATCTCTTCAAGTCTGCCTACAAACATTAAAGAATCTGCCAAGACAAGTTGGCCTACATCTAGCTGTCAAGTTGGCCTAAAGACCCAGAGAAGAGGGGTATAAGTAGGGAAACTCGGCCTCCATTCTAAGCATCAAGTTCGAACTCAATTCTAGAAAAGAAATGCAGAAGGAAGTCCGAAAAGGAGGCAGTAAGGAAGGGTTTTCTCTAGGATAAAAATTACACTCTTCTAGGGTATCGAAGGAAGAATCTTTCAGGAAAATCAAAGCAAAATCTTTTATGAAAACGAAGTAGATTCTTTTGGGGCAGTGAATAAGGAATCTTCTGGAAGGAAGTGACTAAGTTTCTTTTAGTATAGCGAAGGAAGGAATCCTCTGGAATAGTGAAGTAGAGACCGAGTTTCTCTAAAAGACCTAGAGACCAAGATTCTCTAGGGAAATTGTGAATGTGCACCCTAAGAAGTAGATACCGAGTACCTCTAGAAGAAGCAAGAGAAGGAAGGACAAGGAAGACTAGTTTAGTGAGAAGGTTCTTGAAAGAGGATACTAAGAGTTAAGCGTCAGTGCCATGGTCTTGGTACTTATCAATTGAAAATCTAGAAGAAGAATTTTATTGGGCTTTCCTCTCTAAAGGTGAGAGGTTTTGGCCCTGGCTGGGGAAAACTATATTTTATGTCACTTGTCTTTATTTTGGTAATTGTCTTGATGAAAAAGAACACACTAATAGACTAACAAAGTGAAAGATCATAAGTAATTGAAGAACAAGCATATCACAGGGAATTATCAAGTAGAGAAATTGTTAACATTGAATGCCCCAGATTTCTCAACAGAGCTCGCCCAAGGGGTGTTCGATGGAAAGAATTCGGTGAGACAAGCGCATGAAGAACACACCCAAGATGAGTTTGGTGGAATATTGGAACAAATTGGAGAGTCAACACAAGGAGGGTGCCTAGTCGAGGTGCACCTGACCGAAGACAAGGCGTGGCCCGCCTAGATGTGCTTGACCATGACAAGGTGTTCCCAACGGAGACGAGCTCGACTGACGACAAGGTGTGATCAGAATTTCCTCGTGAGAACTTCTCACTTAAGAAATTCGATCTCTTGATCTCACGGTGTGTTTTCCAAATGACCCACAAGCTTCCTTAAATAATCTTCTCATTGACATTCAATGACCTAGATTAAAAGCTAATCAATGGCTAAGATCATTTTAGCTTGATCCTTGTCTTCTTCTAGAAGTTACACCTACGATTTGATTAATACCCATTAATATTTTTAAGTTCCCAAGTTTAGACTTATGGGCCCATTAAAAATATTAATTATTTTAATAAAATTGTTTTTGGGTGGAATTTCCCAAAACGCTTTCTGGGTTCTTTGGAATACATGTGTGTTAAATTTGGCAACTAGGGCCAAACTCCATATGGGTCATCTTATTTATGGTAACTGATATTTTCTTGGATTCCTCTTGTTGAGAGGTGTAGGATTGATCTAACGATATTCCGATTCTAACAAGTATTTATAGAGATATGAATTTATTTGTATTTACTTGACAAATTGTCAAGGTTGGTCAGCAGCTAAATGTGTGGCACATGCTCAACGTTTCATATAAATACAAGTGAGGTTGAGGCATTATTCACTCATCTCATCTCTCACATTCTTCTCTCTATCCTTAGTTGATTGGGTTTACACAAGGAGCAACTCACACGTGGGAAGGAGGACGCAGAAGGGCAAGGAAGGAAGACGCAGAAAGGAGGATGCAAAAGCTGCAGGTGGTCTCTTTGACCAACGTGGACATTTCAGGGTTGCGGTTTTGGTGTGGCTGTCTCTCCTAGGCAGGCCGCAAATTCTGGCACACAAACCGAGGCATTCTGACCTTTAGTTTGACCGACATTGACTGCCCTAGTTTGTGGCAGTAGGTTCACTGCATTTGACTGGGTTTTTCAGACTGTTTATGGGTTGCCTCTTCTTGATGTTGGAGGCCTAGTTGACTGGGATATTGACCAAGTATATTGGAGGTCATTTCTATCTTGTTTGACCAGCTTTGACTTTGCTGGTTAGGGTTTGCTGCTGCTGTCCTAAAATTACAGATTTATGTATTTGTACTATTTCTCTCTCTCCTGAACTATTGAAGATTATAGAAGAATTGATCAAAGGGTTTCCCCACATTGGGGTTTGTCCCTGGCTAACCGCCACATCTGGTGTCCCTTGTCTTGGCTTGTTTTCTATCGATCTATTAATGTTCTATCTGCATTTTGCTGTATGCTAATGTGATTGCTAAACAGTGGCTAATTAGAAGAAATTGAAGTAAACTGCTCTAAGTATAGAACATACCATAAATTAACATGGAATCAGAGCTGAGGTGAAGACAAAGCCCAAGCAAGAGCAAGAGCAATCACCGAAGGCTGTTGAAGCAATCTTAAAAGACTTCATGGAGTGCTCATCACACTTCCCCGCTGAAGACAAGCTCCATGAGAAGTCCGACTATCATGGATGGAAGATGTCTCTCGATTTGACATTGGAAGAGCAGGAAGTGTTGGACCATGTGAGAGGCAGAATCATTGAGCCTCTATCAAATGCATCTGTTGCTGCAAGGAACAAGTGGACCAGGGGTGAAGTCAAAGCAAAAAAGATCATCCGTGACTCTATCGACAAGCACTTGGTGGTCTACGTTTCCGAGATGACCACCTCCAAGGAAATCTACGATAGACTGGTAAGCTTATTTAAAGTTAGTGATGCAAATCAAGTTTTATGCTTAAGAATAAGCTGAAGGAAATTAAGAAGGGCAAAGATGAGAGTATGCAAGCCTACTTCTTAAGGATCACCAAGATCAAGAATGATCTCCTATCAATTGGGGAAGTCATTCCTGATAGGAAATTGACCATCACAACTCTTGGAGGGTTCCCATCCGAATGGTATGTATTCAAAACTACTCTTCTCAACAATAATGTAATTCCAGGATTTGAGGAATTGATGGCGAGATGCATTCAAGAAGTGACAAGGATGGAAGAGTAGGAAATGCCTGCATTTAGAGGCAATCCCGTTGCTTTCTCCTCCCATGCTAAAAGGACAAATAATTACGGGGCAAAATCTAAGGGAAAGGCTTGACCGAAAGGTGGAAGGAAAGGAAGATGTTTCATTTGCAACCAAATTGGCCACTATGCAAGGGAGTGTCTTGATAGAAAGGACACATCTCATGATGATGATCAAAATCACTCCAAGGGCAATTCCAACAACAATCAAAGGAAGGGCAGGTTCAATGGCAAAGGAAAGAGGAATGCTGGAAATCAAGGAAGTGGTCAACCCTCCAAGAAGGCAAGAAACTCTAGGCATGAATCTAACATGTTAACAATAAGCAAGATGAATGCTATCTAATATCGGCCCTCTCTACTACTCCTCCAGACTCGTTGGGCAATTGGCTTATTGATAGTGGGTGCCTCAAGGCACTTCATTGGTTACAAAGAAGCTCTCTCTAATCTAATAGAGAAGGAGACCAACCTGGAAATTATTCTTGGAGACAACTCCAAATATCTCGTGAAAGGCGTAGGGAATGTTTCTCTTCAATTGAATCAGGGTAACACAATTCACTTGCAAGAAGTCCTACATGTACCTGATCTCAAGAAGAACCTGGTGTCCATTTCAGCAATGGAAGACAAAGGCTACAAGGTGGCCTTCATCAATGGCAAGGTACATGTATGGAAAAAGGATTTTAAAGATGCTTTCACTCATGGGTTTCGATTTGACTCTTTATATCAAGTCGGAGGAATTCTACTGGCTGTCATGTCTTGTGACACAACTCTTTAGTCCGACTATGGCATCGGAGGTTTACTCACCTTCATTATAAAGCTCTACCCGATGTGAGACGAATGGTGACAGGGATGCCCAAGTTTAAAGTAGAGCAAGAAGGTGTATGTTTGGGATGTGCCGAAGGAAAGCTAAAAAGGGGACCATTCCCCTTAAGCCATAGAAAGACCTCTGATATATTGCAGATGGTTCACTCCGACATATCTGGTATGATCCCTGTGAACTCCTTGGGAGGATATTTATATTACCTCACTTTTACAGATGATTATTCTTGCAAGAATTGGATATGCTTCTTGAAAAAGAAGGATGAAGTGTTCTTCTGGTTCCGTCACTTCAAAGCCTTGATTGAGAATAAAACTGAGAAGAAAATCAAGATCTTAAGAACTGATAATGGGACTGAGTATGAATCCAATGAGTTCCATGAATTTTGTAAGGAAGCTGGCATTAAGAGGGAGACCACAATACCATACACTCTTGAGCAAATTGGTGTGGCAGAAAGGAAGGATCGTACGATTATGGACGTTGTTCGTTCCATGCTCCATGATCAAAGGCTTCCGAAGTTTCTATGGGCCGAAGCTGCAAATACTGTTGTATATGTTCAAAACTGATGCCCTCATCAAGCACTGGATTCCAAGACTCCCGAAGAGATGTTCACTGGTAAGAAACCTGATGTACCTCATTTTAGAATTTTTGGAAGTCTTATTTATTTTCATGTGCCAAAAGAGAAAAGGAATAAATTGGGTGCATTTGGAAAGAAGGAAATCTTTGTGGTATATAGCGAAAATACTAAGGGCTATAGAATCTATGTGGCTGGTCAAAGGGAAGTTGAGATTAGCCATGATGTCACCTTTGACGAAGGTATGGCTCTTAGCAAAGTTGACAATCTTCCTATACTAAGGAAATCTAGAGAAGCTGACACTAGCAAACCGGAAGAAAAGCAAGATGAAATGATGCCCGAAGTGGAAGAACCCATGGACCCTATTGATCCCCCTCCGCAAGAGCCTTCCTCTTCTAGGAAGAGGCTCTCATGTCTTAGGGGGACACTTGATGATGCTGAAGGACACATTGCACCCAGAGGGACTTTCCGGGAAAGCAAGAAGCCGACCAGTTATCATGGATACTTGACCATTATGAGCACGATCATTCAAAATAAGCCCTCATCGTTCACTAAAGCTGTGAAGCATCAATTATGGAAGGATGCTATGCCTGAGGAATACGAGTCGATCATGAAGAACGATGTCTAGGATGTGGTCCCCAGACCCCAGGACAAAACTATTGTCACTTCGAAATGGCTTTACAAGATAAAGCATGGCGCTGATGGAAGTGCTGAAAAGTGTAAGGCTCGTTTTGTCGCTCATGGCTTCTCTCAAAAGGAAGGTATAGACTATGATGAGATATTTGCACCTGTTGCTCGATATACCACCATCCACTCGATCATAATCCTTGCTGCTTCACAAGGATGGAACCTACATGAGATGGATGTCAAGACCGCGTTCTTGCATGGTTCGATCAAAGAGGAAGTCTATGTGGAACAATCCGAAGGATTTGAGATTCATGATCGAGAATCTCACGTATGCAGGTTGAAGAAAGCCCTCTATGCGCTGAAGCAAGCACCCTGAGCTTGGTATGAGAGAATTGATAGCTACTTACTGAAGTTGGGATTCACTAGGAGTGAAACCGACCCTAACCTTTACTTTAAGGTTGAAGATGATAAACCTCTCATACTAGTGTTGTACGTTGACGACCTCTTTTTGATAGGTGCAGACCCTCTCATTCACAAATGTAAGAGGGAGTTGGCTTCCGAGTTTGAGATGAAGGACCTAGGATTGATGCACTATTTCCTAAGACTGGAAGCCTGGCAGAAGCCAGGGGAGATTTTCTTATCTCAACGAAAATATTTGGTGAAGATATTGGAGAGATTTAGTATGGTGGACTGCAAGCCTGTGACTACCCCGATGGAGCTTGACTTCAAGAAGTTAAGCAGTAGTGCTGCCGGCCCTGTTTTGCAAAATGCTAC
>APFE030593176.1:0-39719 GCA_000404065.3 Pinus taeda | reverse complement strand
GAGATGGATCTACGAAGTTAAGCAGGCAGCTGACGGGAGTGTGGAGAAGTACAAGGCAAGATTTGTTGCCCGAGGCTTTTCACAGATAGAGGGGATCGATTATGAGGAGACCTTTGAACCTGTCGCAAGGTATTCTTCCATACGGACGATTCTTGCTCTCTCAGTGCAGATGGGATGGCACATTAATCAGATGGATGTGAAGACTGCGTTCCTCAATGGAGTCATTGAGGAGGAGGTGTACTTTGAGCAGCCCAAAGGCTTTGAGGTCTTCAGCAGCGAGTCGCATGTGTGCAGGCTCAAGAGAGCGATGTATGGGTTGAAGCAAGCACCACGTGCTTGGTACACATGGATAGACAGCTATTTCACTGGACTTGGATTCTCCAAGAGCGAGGCGGATCCTAACCTATACCAGATTGTGGTGGAGGGTAAGTTGTTTGTCATTGTACTGTATGTAGATGATTTGATTCTAACGGGTGATGAGATGTTGATACTTTCATGCAAGGATGATCTTGGTAAGGAGTTTGAGATGAAGGACTTGGGCCTCCTTCACTATTTCCTAGGATTGGAAATATGGCAGCGCAATGGTGGACTATTTTTTTCTCAGGGTAAGTATGCTCGGGAGATACTGGAGAAGTTCAACATGCATGGCTGCAAGCCTGCTGATACTCCTCTTCGTAGAGGTTGGAGGAAGGAGGATGCCACTTCGGGAGAAGAAGTGGATGCCACTGTTTATCGACAATTGGTGGGGTCACTGATGTATTTGGTCAATACACGACCCGATATATGCTATGCAATTAACCAGCTTTCACAAGCTATGGTTACGCCTACCAAGCTCTTCTGGAAGGCGGTCAAGCATGTATTGCATTATTTGAGAGGCACATCGGGATATGGATTGGATGAGGTGAAGCTATGTGGCTTCATGGATGCAGATTGGGCAGGGAGCCTAACGGATTCTCATTTGGATCCTACTGTGATTCACTGTGATAAACAGAGTTGCATTAAACTCTTGGCTAATCCTGTATTTCATGATAGATCTAAACACATTGACATCAGGTACCATCATATCAGAGATTGTGGGCGGCAGAGGATCATGTTACTTTCATACATTCCAATGGAGGATAAGGATGCTGATATTCTGACGAAGGCTCTCACCAGGAGCAAATTTGAATACCACCGAGGTAGGATAGGGGTTGCTGATAATCCATATCTTGTTGAGAGGGAGTGTTGAGATTGCAACAAGATGATGGAGCTTAGTGAAAAGAGTCACCTTCACTAAGTGGGCCTGCAGGAAAATTATGGCGCAAAGTCTATTTTTAGACATATGGATCATGTCTATGAGTTGTAGGATGTTGTTTATGGATGATTGGTCAAGTTGGCAAAAATAGATGGACTTCTATTTTTAGAAAACAACGGTGACACTGTCAAGTCTAATTATAGAGCAGTCAAATATTATTAGCTCATAATAATATTTAGACTATAAACTTTATCTTATTCTCTTGGAGCACTTCAGTTTGAGCTACAGATGTGGCACATGCAACTATCAGAAGGAAATATGTTTTCTTTGTGGGTCAGTTGAGTTGTTGCATGCATGACTTCAGTTAGAACTCAACCAGTTGAGTTTGGTTGAGTTGATTGTGGAGTTGATGGAGTTGTGTTCAGTTTGACTTGGTTAAACTAGTTGTAAATAGTCTAACTACAAATAGACTAATGATGAGTTGTTAAACTAATTATTAACTCATAATGCAACTAAAGAATACATCAGTTTAGTCATTTTCATGTCAGTGCATGCTCATTTCAGTAGGGACAGGTGTTAGAGGATCAACTATCAGTTGTGACTATAGTTGTGCATGAGGATTTGCACAATCAATGGGATTGAGTTATGCCAATGAGAATTGGCCAATACCAAGTGATTATAGGCTATGCTCATGTGATTCCCAGTGTGAGTGATTCTTTTGAGGTAAATACGAGTTTGGTTCAACCATTCTCATCCATTCTCATGCAGGTATTATGCAGTGGAGGCGGGCAAGCAGCGGAGGAGATTTGAGGAGATCAGATCTGAGTTGTATTTTGTGTAACAGGTGGAGATAGTGCTGGATACTTGTGAAGAGTATTGTACTATGTATTGTTACATGTTCTCAATCAATATAATATACAAATAGTTGGGGTATTTAGCGAGATGCTTTCCCCGGGAAAATATTGTGTTGATATGTGCGATTGATGCTTCTATGTGCGCATGTTATTGTTTCTGCTTCTGTAAATTGATGATCAACGTAGAGGAGGTTATGTATTATGCATGTATTCCAGAATAGTGTATAATTGGGATAATCTCTGTGAATATGTGTTAAATTATTCAAAATTTCTACACTGTGGACTTGTCCCTCTTTATCCTAAATTTTTTTCATGGTTATATGTAGCCTCCGTTCCATTAAGATCACTATGGATTAACTGGAAGATGACATATTTTACCTCCACTAATTCTCCCACTCTCTACAAATTTAATTAGCCAACCTAGAAACTAGACTAGAAACAATGATGAAGATAATGATTCAACACATGGATTTAATTTGCTAGGTCTAAGATGAAATCAATGCAAGTTGGAGTATGTTGTCAAATATCATCATTGGTGATTGGTCATCATCAAAATTTTGTGTGGCACTCCTCCCCATGCAAATCTTGCTCTATTTACCCACCAAATATGAACTCCACTCTTTCAAACCTTGATGTAGCAACCCCTAAAGTTTCTTTAGCAATTTGAAAAATTTGTTGGGTATGTATTATATTATTTCCTTAACTTATATGAAACATGGAAAAAATGGGGTTTGAGGGGGGGGCTGTTTAGCCCCCTAGTTGGGGGGTATGCCACATTTCACAGGGTTTGGGGAAATGACCCAAGTATTTTTTTTTGGGTGGTTTTTTGCACTCACCTTTACAGGTTTTTGGCCCATGGTTTTGTTGAAAGCATTTTTGCGTTGCATGGTGGTTTTTTCCATGGTTTTGTAGTTTCATTTATGGAACTACAATTCCATTATTAGTTCATATGTTGTGGGTTGTATATTGTATTGTAATATATTGTAAAAGAAAAAATGAAAAAGAGCTTGATGGTTTCCCAAGTTTGGGTTTCTCGGATAAAATATTTATGAAAATTTTTGTGTTTTCCATTGTATCTTTTCTATTTTTTATTAATAATTTGTTTGCATCGATCAATTTTATAGGATTAAAACCTACTTTTGGTATCAGAGAATTTTTGTATTCAAAGCGACACCTTTGTGGTTAAGGGGTTTGGATCATATTTGTGGTAGGTCATGTTATAGTGGGAGATTTGTGGTGAATTGTGGTGAGTATTTCAAAAATAGAGATCAAGAAATTTAATGGGAAAAGTTTTGAATTGTGGAAGATCAAAATGGAAGACTTGTTGGTGGACAGAGTAGATTGTTGTGGATCTAGTTGCTGCATTGAAGGGGATGTCAATAGAAAATTGGATGAAGATGGATCAAGAAAAAAAACAACACAATATGATTGTGTCTCTCAAATTCAATATTATTGAATCTGTTAGGGGAAGCAACAAAAAATGATTTGTGGGACGAGTTAGGGGCTTTATATCAGTATAAGTCCCTAGTAATCAAATTGTTCCTATAGGAAATGTTGTATAACCTTAGGATGAAGGAATGGAGACTTGGTGATAAAGAATCTGAACACTTTTAATACTATGGCGGGTCAATTTTTATTTGTTGATATTAATATTGCAGATGAGGATAAGTGAATTAGTCTATTATGTTCTCTACCAAACTCATGGGACATTTTGGTCATTTCCATAGGTAGTAATGAAACTACCTTAAAATTTCAATGAAATAGTCTCATCCTTGTTTTCATAGGAGATGATACAGAAAAGCATGGAGAGTTAGAATAGAGATGCCTTGTTTGTAAGTGGACACTCCAAAAATAGAAATAAAAATAAGTCCTCAAGTGGGAGATATAAATCTAGAGGAAGATTGAAATCTCTAGGAAAGTTCATAAAGGTATGTTGGAGATGTGGAAAATAAGGGAATTACAAGAAATATTGTAAAGTCAAAATTGCATAGAAAGGAAGGGATCTTAAGATGTGCCTTTTTTAGAAGAAAAAACCTCCTCAAATGAAGGAGGGGTGTGTAATTGGCTTCTTCAAGTACACAAATAGATAATGAATCATCACTAATTGACTCATACTTATCTTTTCAAAGACTGAGATATTAGGAATCACTACTAGTGTTGGGGGAGAAAATTCCATTACTCTTAAGAGTGTAGTAGAAGGAAAAAACCTTGCAACTTTAGGAGAAAATATTATGTTGTGGCATCAAATATAGGGACATGTTAGAGAGAGGGGCCTTCGAGTACTGCGTGGAAATGGTATGGTAAATTATATGTTTAATTTCTCTATGCATTTTTACTTTTGTGAACATTAATTATATGGAAGCATAATCGAGTGAGATTATTCTATGATGCTAGGAGGGCAGAGGGAATACTACAACTAGTGCACAATGATGTCTTTGGACCTGTGTCAATTCCATCACTGGGTAAATCAATGTACTGCGTCTCATTTATAGATGACTTCTTAAGGAATTCATGGATATGTTTCCTTGGAAAGAAATCTAAAGTCTTTGACAAATTTAAAGAATTTAAGGCTCTGGTGGAGAATCAAATAGAGAAGAAAATAAAGGTGTTGAGGATGAATATTGGTGGAGATTTATGAGGGAAGGAATCTGAAGAGTACTGTAAAAAGTGGGGCATAGAACGATATAAGAATACCCCATACACGCCTCAATAGAATGGATATGCAGAAAGGATGAATAAGACATTGATGGAAAAATCAAGGAGCATGCTCAGTAGTGCCGGGTTGGGACAAGAATTCTAGGTAGAGGTAGTGTATACTATAGAAAATGTTGTATAACCTTAGGATGAACGAATCGAGACTTGGTGATAAAGAATCTGAACACTTTTAATACTATGGTGGGTCAATTTTTATTTGTTGATATTAATATTGCAAACGAGGATAAGTGCATTAGTCTATTATGTTCTCTACTAGACTCATGGGACATTCTGGCTATTTCCATAGGTAGTAATGAAACTACCTTAAAATTTCAATGAAATAGTCTCATCCTTGTTTTCAGAGGAGATGATACAGAAAAGAATGGAGAGTTAGAATAGAGATGCCTTGTTTGTAAGTGGACGCTCCAAAAATAGAAATAAAAATAAGTCCTCAAATGGGAGATATAAATCTAGAGGAAGATTGAAATCTCCAGGAAATTTCATAAAGGTATGTTGGAGATGTACAAAATAAGGGAATTACAAGAAATATTGTAAATTCAAAATTTCATAGAAAGGGAAAGGATCTTAAGATGCGCCTTTTGTAGAAGAAAAAACCTCCTCAAATGAAGGAGGGGTGTGTACTTGGCTTCTTCGAGTACAAAATTAGATCATGAATAATCACTAATTGACTCAGAATCATCTTTTCATATGACTCCTCACAAGGAGTGGTTTTCTGAGTATCAAATATTCAATGGTCATGATGTTTTATTAGGAGATTACTCGAAAGCTAGAATCATAGGATAACTAAAATTCAAGTCAAATATCATGGATGGAAGGATCAATACACTCCCTGGTGTTCTGCACATTCAAGGATCAACCAAAAAATTAATTTATGTAAGAAACATGAGTGATGCAGGTGTAAAAATATTTTTTGAAAAGGATACCTATAGGATGGTTTGAGGAGCAATAATATTTATAAGGGGAGTTTGAATTGGAGCTATGTATAATATATTGGGAAGCATTGGTAGTGTTGGGTGCAACAATTCCATTATTCTTGAGAGTGGAGTAGAAGAAGGAAAAACCCTTGTAGCTTCAGGAGAAAAGACTATGTTGTGGCATCAAAGACTAAGATATTAGGAAGCACTACTAGTGTTGGGCTCGAAAATTCCATTATTCTTGAGAGTGTAGTAGAAGAAGGAAAAAACCTTGCAACTTTAGGAGAAAATATTATGTTGTGGCATCAAATATTGGGACACATTGGTGAGAGGGGCCTTTGAGTACTGCATGGAAATGGTATGGTAAATGATATGTTTAATTTATCAATGCATTTTTACTTTTGTGAACATTAATTATTTGGAAGCATAATCTAGTGAGATTCTTCTATGGTGCTAAGAGTGCAGAGGGAATACTACAGCTAGTGCACAATGATGTGTTTTGACCTGTTTTAGTTCCATCACCAGGGAAATCAATGTACTGCATCTCATTTATAGATGACTACTTGAGGAATTCATGGATATGTTTCCTTGGAAATAAATCTGAAGTCTTTGACAAATTTAAAGAATTTAAGGCTATGGTGGAGAATCAAATAGAGAAGAAAATAAAGGTGTTGAGGATGAATATTGGTGGAGAGTTATGAGGGAAGGAATTTGAAGAGTACTGTAAAAGGTGTGGTATAGAATGATATAAGAATACCCCATACACACCTAAATAGAATGGATTTGCAGAAAGGATAAATAGAACATTGATGGAAAAATCAAGGAGCATGCTCAGTGGTGCCGGGTTGGGATAAGAATTCTAGGTAGAGGTAGTGTATACTAGATGTTACTTGGTAAATGTATCATCCTCTTCAAAGTTGGATGATAAGACTCCAAATGAGGTATGGAATAGTAAGAAACTATCTCTCACATATATTAGGGTATTTGGATGTGGTGCATATGTAAATGTTCTAAAGGAAAACTAAAAAAAGTTAGATATAAAATATGTGTTGTCATTTACTGCTCACTCACTACTTTGCAAATGATTAGTGGTCCAGGATGCATGAGAACAATGAAGTTGAATCCATTTCCTGAGCCACATAAGCTATCAGAGCTAGGTGGGACTCTCTCCATTGCGTAGTGCTCTGAAAAATATTTTCGGTGGTATATAGAAGTCCAAAAATGGACTCCTGGAGTAGAAGATAAAGCATTTTTAATATTACCATGGAAAAGCCCAACAAAATAAGGAAAATGGCTAAGTGTCGAGGTAAATCACAACTGGTACCTAGGAGGCTTATCCCAATTGAAAATCGGGCTTGCTGGCAGGTGAGGAGCAGTGGTGAAATGAAAAACAGTGGTCTATCCATCACTGATATCGCATATCATCACTGATATCGCATATCAATAGTCAGCGGGTCCAAGCACACCTTTTATCTCATATCGGCATATCATAGTCTCGATCTCTGATATCGCATTCCACATCCCACAGGTCCAATAGTCCATCAGTTAAGGCATACTCTAAAACATGCGGGGGGTCTGATTTTTGATATATTGTCTCACCGCTGGGGGTGGGTGACCCCCCTTCTCTCTCCTCCACATGGCATAATCCCGCATCCTGCATCATAGCAGTACCATAAACTAAAACTTCAAAGACCTTGTGCGGGTTGATTTGTGATTTTTGTATAACATCGTCAGAGGGCCGGGAAAACCATTTACAAAGGAAAGGGTCAGGCTGCCACTTCCTCTCTCTTCCATGTGGCATCGATGACCGACTATTGGCGGAGTCCCAAGGTTCACACTTAACAATATCGGTGGTTCTCCGCGCCAAAGGCTGATATCGCAGTCCCACAATCCCGCGATATTGGAGATTGACGTATCAGTAGGATTTTAACCTAAAATATCTGTAAATTGCCGATCGTGTGATAAAGTGGGGGGTTGAGAAAACCAAATACAAAGGAAAAGCATGAAAAAATAGGTTTGGGAAAAACTTTTTCTCTCTCCTCTAGGGGGGGCACATAGTGACATGTGATTTGTTCTTGAAGATGACATGGTAGCTGACGTCTTTTATGATGTGGTAGTATGGATGTTGATGTGTAAGGTGGACATGTGTCACTCATTTTTGGCATTTCCAGGGTCTTATGGGGCCATTTCCAGGTGCCACACGTCACCACTCATAGGGTGACACATGGCAGTGATGACATCACCCGAGGGTTTTAGCGATCGACGATTGTTGATTACACGTAGTGAAATTTCTTCCTACCAATGATACTCCTCCCTGGCTATGATTGCGAAAAGGAAAGAGGCCCCAAATGTGATATGTTATGTCTTGCAATATTTACAGATTTCATGTCTGGGAAATCAACCAATGCAATGTAAGAGGAGATTGAAGGTATTTTCAAGTTATAGAGGAAAAGCCCCCCTGCACAGCTGTTGAGAGCCTTAGCATTGAAGCACAAAGCCCTTGGTCCCAACCCCTAGTCATATGCAGACCACTACAAAAGGGGCCATAATAAAGTGGAGCTAAGGGGGAAACCCAAAGGTGCCCTTTCACTTGTTTTAGAGGTAAAACACATGTTCCCTTTCACCTTTCTGAAGAGTTAAATGCATGTGCCCCTTGAGACTTCCATCATTAAACTGGGAACCCACCCCTAGGATAGATTAGGGCACCGATTATGCTTAGAAGGTTTTTATGGAAAAAATTACAGAGTGGGTCCCGAAGGTGGCCGTAGCAATGAATTAGGAGAGGGAGAATTCAAAACCAAGTATGGGCCCCCTTATAAATGGCTCTTTGTAACCTGTTCTCAAGGTTTTCACTGAATGTCTTAAAGACATAATGACAAGAGTTATTTGAGTAGCACATGAGCATATGTTGTGAAATAAATGCAGCCATGAAACATAAGTGATTACAAGGATGGGGTGTTGATATTTTACATTAATGTCTCACCTGTTCCGTGATTCTGTGATGTGCTTTCCTCTGGGAGGCCATTACATTGTTTCTAATGTTTTTGGATACCGAACTTCCCCTGGATAAGAGAGAAGGCTGAATTGATAATTGAAAACTCAACCTAGGATTTTATGTATTGAACCATGATTAAACGCACCCCCTCTTCTTATATATAGGGGGTTGCAACATTGAAAAAGGGTTCTAAAATCTAAAAGAAAGTCAGATATTTTTGTGAAAACTGTATCACATAGACCTTGCAGAATATTACAGGAGTAATGGTGATTCCTCCTTTGATGTATTACAGTCTATTACTCTATTTCATTCATCTTATATGTTTTCTTCCTTTAATTCATGTGATAATAGATACTCTGATATTTCAAACTTGTCTATAGATTCATCTGTGTTAAAGTGTTAATGAATATTCCTGTCTGAGCGATTAAATTATATTTCCAAAACTGTATTGCATGAAGCATATGATTCATTTCTACTCTAACCATTACATCTTCCTATCACTTAGATAGTTATAGTAAATCTTATGGTTTCAAACTCTATAATTTATATATAGAATTCTTGGTACTCTGAGCTCTATATCCTAAATTGTCTCTTTTCTTTGCCTCTTCTCATTCATATTATAAAGATGGTTAAACTGTAAGTCTTTGAAGTTCTTGGCCTTTACTATTTTTGTTGTATTTCTAGGAACTACTGGTGTGTAGAAATGCTAAAACATACAGCTTGTATCTGTGGATGAAATAACCAACTCTTTGATATATATGTATAGAACATGTGTGATGTATCCTCCTTCTTCAGAATCATTTGAGGCACATAGATTTAGATGTACCTATGCACTCATCTTGTAAGAAATCCAAGGTTGTCTCTGGGAGTGACAACATCTTCTGGCACCATTGCTAGGGAGCTTATTGAATGATTTTCCCCAAGGATATGAAAAATTTAGCACCCTTCATGTCGGTGACCGAAGTTCGTTTTGATTTCTTTCACATCACCTTGGTGACTCCACACCCCCTTCATCATCATTCATCACTCTATATTTTAGAAGGCCTGATACTGGCTTAGACACCTCACAATAGAAAGCCCCATTTTTTTTTTACCTTGAAAAATTAATTTTCAAGAAATTTTAGAGATAAAAATGTCCCCCTGCCTCTGCTACCATCTCACCAGCCTTTGCAACTTTCTCCTCTAGTTATCAGCCCACTGTTGCTCACAATTCAAGACTTACTCCTAAGACCCTGACATACCCTCCTTCCCCTTCAACCCATATGGTCTTGACCTCAGTTCCTCAAGAAAATTTTAATCCTCCTCAGCCAATCCAAATGGCTCTTCCATGCTTTTTACTAAACAGGTATGCGCCTCTTGACTTACCTCAACCCTTAAGTTCTATGCCTCATGACTACTTGAAGCTTTTGCCTAGGTTTAATGGGGAAGATGATAATTTTTCTCAGAGACACTAGGCCTTTTGTGCTTTCACTGAGAACCTGAATGTAGAACAACTGGATGTGGTCCTGAGACTTTTTGTACAATCCCTTTATGGAGAAGCTATAAAATGGTTTAAAACCCTCCCTGATGCTTCCATCACCACCTGGGAGGAACTAGAAACCTCCTTCACACAAAAATGGCGTGAGAAGAGAGGTCATGAGTGCTCCTCATAGAGTTCAATGCCATCAAGAAGAAGCCAAAGGAGAATATCTTAGATTTTAAAAAGATATTCAATAAGCATTATAACAACTTTCTGGCTGAGATAAAACCTCCTCTAGCTGCTTTTCGGGTAGTTTACTTGGGAGCCTTTGAATCTAACTTTGGTTTCACCTTAAGACAAAGGAAATTTCCTACCTTAGATCAACTCTGGGTCGATGCTCTCGAAGTAGAAGAATTTTTTTTCCACACAGGGAAGTCAAGTGGAAAGCAAGAAACCACCGGGAATAGAAAAGGTAGAGATGAAGATTCTTCCTCTATTCAAACTAGAGAATCACCAGACCAAAAGTTGGAGGAGCTGGATAAACTCATCAGGAGTTTGTCACATAAGGTTGGAAAGCTTGAAATTCAGAACAAGAGTCCCTCCAAACATAATGCTCAAGGTAACAATAGGGTATATAACCCACAATATACAAGGCCTCCATTACATATACTACCAAGGGAAAGAAAGGAATAGCTAGATCAGATCCCTCATCCTCTATATTTAGAATATGACCCCGATGAACAATGGTCAGATACATAGTAGATGCACAAAAACTTGTATTCTGCTTTCTCTGAAGAAGAACAGGAGAATATGGTTCACTAAGAGGCCAGTCATGATGGAGAAGAAGAAGATAACCAAGATACATATTATTATTGCAAACATTTTGCATATTTCATGCTGGCACAACTAGAATGTAAATATAATTTAAGATCTTCAAAGAAGAGGTTAAGAGAACTAGAGAAACAAGAGGAAAATGCTCCCCAAGTTACTCCTCCAGTACCAGAAAAAGGGAAAGGCAAGCTGAATTTTAATCTAGCCAGGATAAAAGTCCCCTTGAATAAGGAAAGAAATGGCTCAGGGGAGCACACAACAAAGGAAGCACCTGTCTTGCAGAAGAACTCTGGTGGTAGTGAAGGAGAAGCTGAGCCAAGAGGTATAGAGAAGACACAATCTACATTCAACCTCCAAAGGGAGCTTGAAAAGGTCAAGATTTTTGTTCCACTAACAGAGCTTCTGAAGAAGACTACCTATAAAGCTTAGGTATTTCAATTCATGCTTCCATCAGTCTCATCACCCACCCAGGATTCTCTAAATATTCAAGAAGAGAGGCTAATGGTGTCTTCAGGCCACATGTGGAAGAACTTGACCATTCTACTGCACTTTTCTATGTAACTATGGGAATTCATGATCTTCTTTTACATAATTTCATGTTGTACTCGGAGCCTCCCACAACCTCATGCCCTTGGAAGTAATGGAACAACTTGGCTTGCATATCACTAGGTCCTACAAATAACTATACTCCTTTGACTCCAAGAGAGTCAGATGTTTGAGAATGATAAAGGATCTGGTGGTGAACCTGGCTCAGATCCCTATGAAAAGCATGGTAATGGACATAGTAGTGACACATATACCCCCTTGTTTTGGCATATTGCTATCTAAGTCTTGGGGTTCCAAGGTAAGGGGCTCTATCAAGTTGGTTCTAACTTATGCCACCATTCCCACCTTTGGAGGAGAACAAAGGAGACTATATAGAGAATCCAGGTTTGTAAAAATTGTGACCTCAGCTAAAGGCTCAAAAAACTCCCTAGTGTATGGAAAGGAAAGTGACCTCTACTGCCTATTTCTATAAGAATATGAGGCTATCAGAGAAGAAATATCATTCCACCTAACATGGCAGTTAGAACATCAACATGCAAGTGAAAGAAAAGTATGGAAGATATATTTCGATGGAGCTAATTCAAAAGAGGGAAATAGGGCAAGATTATTTTTGGTATCTCCTAAAGGCTGTGTGATACCCCTCTCATTCAAATTAGAGTTTGAAGCAACCAACAATGTGGCAGAATATGAAGCGTTGCTCCTTGGGTTATATACTACAAAAAATATGAATATTTAATGTCTAACAATTTATGGAGACTTTGAGTTGGTTGTATGGCATATCAAGAATCAATGCCAGGACAAACACCCAAGACTGAGGATGTACCATAATGAAGTATGAGACTTTATTGATAATTTCTTCCTAGCTTTTAACATCCAGTTTCTACCCAGGGAAGAAAATAGGATGGCAGACTCTCTTGTTGTAGTTGCAAGTACTTTCAAGCACCCCCAAAATCCTTTCCACAAATACGAGGTGGAAGTTAGGTGCAAACCCTCCGTACTTGATAACATTAAGCACTGGCAAGTGTTAGAAGATGACGAACAAGTGAAACGATTCACAGAGGTCATTGGGGATTTTTCTAACTCCACCATCGATCAAGAAGAAGAAGATGAAGAAGCAGATCAAGAAGCCACTTCATGGAAAGTGTCAGGCCAGGAAATAACTCCTCAAAACAATTCATTGATTTCATTTAGATTGGTGTTTATTATATACATGAGGGAGAGACTGTTCATTTCATCTCCCAGTGACTATTCATATTCTCCATTATTTATTTACTTCAATTTCATTTATTCACCCAATCCTGATGATTAGGTGTCAACATTCCCGCCCTTAATCTAAAGGGATGTTCGTGAGTCCAAGCATCGTTCTAAATATTTCAAGATTTTCTCTTCCAAGTTCTTTGGTGAAGATGTTTGCAATTTGCTCATTCGTGGAATAATGGCAGAGATGGATTGTTTTGGCCTCAACATGATGTTGAATCAGATGTTATTTAGTATTGATGTGCTTTGTTCAATCATGGAACTTTGGGTTATTTGCCAACTTTATTGCAGAGGTATTTTCAATCATGAGTGGAGTTGATTGTACTTGTTTTAACTGCAAATATTCAAGAATTTTCTTGAGCCACACAATTTCTTTTGTTGCCTCAGTTGTTGCCATCTATTTTGCTTCTATTGTGGAATCTGTTGGAACTGATTGTTTGCATGATCTCCAGGAGATAGCTCCTGATCCAAGACTCATAGCATATCCTGAAGTAGATACCCCAGTTTCTTTGTCTCCATCGAAGTCTGAATTAGAGTATCCAATCAAGATGAAGTCGTCCACCTATGTATACTTGATTCCAAAGTCTTGAGTTCCCTTCAAGTACCTTAGAACTCTTTTTGCAGCAAACCAATGTCCCTCAAAAGGCTTTTGCATAAACCTAGAGAGGATTCCAATAGCAAACGAAATGTCTGGTCTGGTAGTAGTTAGGTAGTTGAGACTTCCTACAAGCTGTCTATACTAAGTTGCATCCTCAAATTCTTTTCCTTCAATAGATGTGAGCTTCAAGTTTTGTTCCATTGGAGCAGTAAGAGGATTGCATTCTGTCATGCCAAACCTATTCAATAGATCTCCAATGTACTTCTTTTGAGAAATAAATATGGACTTCGGATGTTGAGTTACTTCAATACCAAGATAGTAATGAACATAGCCCAAATTAGTCATTTCAAAACTTTTCCCCAATTCCTTCTTTATGGATGCAATGTAGCTTTCATTGTTCCCTATCATCAAATGATCATCTACATATACCACAAGATATACAACTAGTTTTCCAACTTTCTTGACAAATAAAGTTGCATCATTAATATCATAATGTTTGAAATTGAGTTTCAGAAGATGCTCAGTTAGTTTTTCATACCAGGCTCGTGGTGCTTGTTTGAGGCCATACAAGGATTTCAAATGTTTGCATACTTTATGTTCATGTCCTTTCACAAAAAATCCTTCAAGCTGGGACATAAAAACATTCTCTTTTATATCTCCATTCAAGAAAGTAGTTTTTACATCCATTTGATGGACTTTCCAACTGTTCTGAGCTACTAAAGCAAAGAGTGTCTGGGTGGTATCCCATTTTGTTGTGGGGGCAAAAGTCTCCTCATAATTTATCCCTTCCTTCTATGCAAAAACTTTTTCCACAAGCCTAGCTTTGTGCTTGTCAAGTGAGCCATCATCTTTATACTTGTTCTTGTAGACCCACTTGCAGCCAATTGGTTTGGTTCCTAATGGAGGATCAACTAGCTTCCAAGTGCCATTCTTTATGAGGGCATCATACTCCTTTTGCATCACTTCTTTCCATTCATCATGAGAAGTAGCTTCTTTGAAGGAAGTTGGTTCAAAATATATATACAAGTTCAATTCAAAATCATAAGAAACATCCATATCAACAAGTGAATTAGAGTCATCTACATCACCTCCATTTTGCCAGTTTGGATTTCTAGTTCTTGTCTTTCCAACTTCATTAGGATGAACACTTTCAAGTGTCTTTATCAGCCACTTTGGGGGACCTTTCTCAGATAGTCTAGGCTACTCCGTTGATTGAGTTGGGACTGAGTTAAGATTGAGTCTCCCAATTCTATCAATCACATCACTTAAAGCATCGTCCGTTGTTGGAGTTTCATGCGGGGGAGAGAGTTCCTCAGAAGAAGATTCCACATGTTGATTTAGTATAGGAATCCCCCCTTCAAGATGTGGAATCTAATTACCAAATTCTTGAAATGATTTTCCTTTTGTGAATCTATCCAAGTGATCAAGTTGTCGCTCGACAACATTGTCAGTTTTGGATGATTCAAGAAAAATTACATCTCTAGATACAACAAACTTTTCATCATAGAGATGGTATGCTTTGGAGGTGTTTGAATACTCCAAGAAGATGCACTTACAACTTCTTACACCAAGTTTGTTTCTATGTACCTTTTCTATCAAGGCATAACAGGTGGAACCAAAGACCTTGAGATGCTTTACCGAAGGAACACGCCCATACCACATTTCATATGGCGTCTTGTTTCTAATAGCATTAGATGGACATCTATTCTTTATATATGTAGCACATAGAACAGGATCAGCCCAAAACATTATCTTTACATTTTTGAAGAAGAGCATGGATCGTACCATATTTAAGATTGTCCTATTCATTCTTTCAGCTACACCATTCTGTTGGGGATTATAAGGTACATTTGTCTGATGTTTGATCCCATATTGGTGAAGATAGTTTTCAAATTCATTTAATGTGTATTATTTTCCATTATCAGTGAAAATAGACCCAACATGACATTGTGCATCATTTTCAATCCATTTATGAAAGTTCTTGAATGTTTGAAAAACATCAGATTTGTTCTTCAATAAATAAACCCAACACATTCTGGTGTAGTCATCAATAAATGTCATCATATATTTATTTCCATTTGTAGAAGGAATAGCCATTGGACCACATAAATTTGAATGAATGAGTTCAAGTTTTCTATGTGCTCTTGAATGGGAATCATGAAAAGACTGTTTGCTATGCTTTCCTAGAATGCAAGCATCACATTGCTTAAATTTCCTAGGAATTGTAGGCAAACCAGCAACACCATTTTTCTTCAAAATGTGGAGGCTGTCATAGTTCAAATTTCCAAATCTAGCATGCCATAATAAACTTGATGGAAGTGTACCTTCTTCATAATGATAATTATATGAGAAATGTTGTGCAAGAGCAGAGGTACCTTGCAGCTTGAGAAGCCTTTATTCTTCTATTCCCCTCATGACAAGTGAATGGTCAGATGCTTTTCTCACCTCAAGCTTTCCATCAAATATATGAATGGATTGACCTTGCTGGCAGATGTGGACCAAGGACAACAAGTTTCTCTTCAGCTGTGGGAGATATAGAACATGATGCAGAAGAAAGTCTGGAAGACTAGACAATTTAAGCCTGATTGTGCCAAGCCCTGATGGCTTGATTTTTGATTGGTCTGCAAAGTATACTGCGCCATCAACATTGTCATTAAATTCTTCAAAAAAATCTTTTCTATGAGTCATGTGGCAAGTTGCTCTTGAATCAAGCAACCAATCATTTTTCCAAGAAGCAAGTGAAGCATTAAATAAATCTTCATTTACTCCAATATTACATTGTGCCACAACATAGTGAGCAGATTCAGGTGCTTTACCTTTGTTTGTATGATTAATTTTACCTTTCTGTTGATTTCTTTGCTACTCGATTTTCTCCCGTGGTAACTTTCATGTAGATGCATCATGTGATCCATTTCTTTTGTAGTGTATGCAGTGCAAATTTGCCTTTTTTCCTTGAGAGTGTTTGCCCCCCTTACCTCTAAAATATCTTCCTCTTCCTCTTCAACCACCTCTTCCTCTTGAAGAATCTTGAGAAGGATGCTTTTCTTTATGAGTAAGGCACACAACCTCTTCAGAAGATTTAGGGGTTGTCTTCTTTCCAAAAGCTTTCTCTCTTTCAACAAATTTTTTCACAAGAGAGTCAAAGGTAATGTCTTTAAGATTTCCATTTGCTTGTAATGACTCAAGATAATTGGAGTCAGTAGGATAAAGTGCCTCGAGAAAAGAAATAAGAGGAATATCCAAATCAATTTTAGTTGCTTGGATATCATGCATTATAGACTTTACTTTGGATGCAAGAGAAAGAGGATCATTATTTTGCAATTCAAGAGTGAAGAGTTTAATCATGAGTTGAACAACTTCAAGTGCAGAATGTGAGTCATAGAGTTCTTTCAATTTTTGTAAGGCTTCGAAAGAAGTTGAAAATGGCGTAATGTGGCGACTCACCTCTTCACTTACAGATGTTGCAATTAATGCATAGGCTTTGCTGTTTTTATTTTCCCAAATGGCGAGCTCTTTGTCTGAGGTAGGCTATTCTAGCTGTTTGTCTCCTTCTCCAATACACACTCCTTTCCACAACTCATTGAAAATGAGAGTGTGTTTTATCATCTGAGACCACTCAAGATAGTTCTCTTTGCTAGTGAGAACTATTCCCACAATGGATATGGTTGAATGCATACTATAACAAAAAAACTTCTACTAGCAAAAATGTGCTTTTGTGGAGAAAACTTCTGCTGCTATAGTTGTTTTGGGAATCAATTTAAAAGTTAACTTGCAATAATCCTATGTTCTCCCTAGTAAACATAGAATCCAACATAATCAATTTTTCTTCCTATATGCTCAACAAACTCTATGCTGGAGTAGCTCAGCTTGAATATGTTGAAATTTCTGAATTGAATAGTGATAATAATTATATATAGCAGTGTAAGGTTGGTACGTTAGATTGTGTAAAATATCACACGACCAAAATTACCTAATGGTCATTTAAGATACCTTTAAAAAAGTGAATGTTTGCTTAATCAACGAGCATGATGGCAGTGGAAATGCTCTGAACCACAACCAAATCTGGCGCCAACGTAGGAATGTATAAAGTACTGTGACTATCACAGTCCTTTAAGATCACAATGTGTTATCAGAAAGGTTAAGCGATGATGAGTCCTATTATGTGCCAAAAATAGTCCAACAAGAGGTAATATGGAGGGAGTCAATTTAGAACTGTACTCTTCTGACAAGAGAGGGCCAGACCCTGTGCAGCTTCTTTACATGATTCCTGTAGACGTTTCACTGCCACCACCATGGAGTAGATGGGCTTTGATGGCCTTCTTCAAGCACAGAGTTGTCCTTCACACAAGAGTTATATTAAAAAACATACAAGAATAGAACTCAGCGCATATTTTGCATAACAATTAATGAAGTTTCAATATTTAACCATGGCTCAGATAACATTCCTTCAAGCAACACCAGTCCTTCAATGGTAATACACACCCTTCTCTGCACACTAGCACAGTTCCAACAATACCACCCGTTCACTTCACCCATTCAATGCTCCATAATCTTTCACACAGACAACAGAAGGTGGAGAATAAAGTTAGAGATTTGCAGCGTTTAAATAGTGGCAGCATTTAATGGGCAGTGACTGTGGAGGGGGCTATGGACAGACTACAAAATAATGGCAGAAGGGAGTTACAAGACTAGAAGGAGATGCCAAAAATGGAGCTGGCCGTGATACCATGTCAGGCTAGGTAGTAACTCCTCAAAACAATTCATTAATTTCATTTAGATTGGTGTTTATTATATACATGAGGGAGAGACTGTTCATTTCATCTCCCGGTGACTATTCATATTCTCCATTATTTATTTACATCAATTTCAGTTATTCATCCAATCCTAAAGATTAGGTGTCAAAAAAAAGATGCAGTGGCTAGGCACAAAATTTTGCAACTGAAAGGGAACAATATCCCTCGCAGACTAGTCCCACTAGAAAGCCATTTTAATAAAGATGACATAGGCACCAAACAAATAGCTCCTGAGATGGATGATCAAGTACAAGATTGCAACATTGGATCAGAGGAGGAGCTTTAGATGATCAAGTTGTCAAAAGGAATCCCCTTACACTATAAACAGAGGTATTTAGATCTTTTCAAAGCCTACAAAGATGTTTTTTCATGGCCTTATGATGATCTGAAAATGTTTGATACTAACTTCATGCATCATAAGATTCCTTTGAAAAGCAGAGAGAAACCCTACAAGTAGAAACTCATAAAAATAGATCCACTCTTACTCCCCTCCATTGAAAGGGAGATAAGGAAGTTGCTATAGGCAAAGATTATTGTACCTTTAAGATACTCTGAGTGGGTAGAGAATCGGGTTCCGATTCATAAGAAGAAAAAAGAAATAAGGCTATGTGTAGACTTTCAGAACCTAAATAGGGTGTCTTTGAAAGACAACTACCTGCTTCCCAAGATGGATAATATATTGTAGAAGGTGGTTTGTTTAGCCATAATGTGCATGGTGGATGGGTTCTCTAGATATAATCAAGTAGTTGTTCATCCAAAGGATTAGGAAAATAATGCTTTAACTACCCCGTGGAGAAATTTTATGTATGCTGGCATGCATTTTGGGCTGATAAATGCAAGGGCCACATTTCAAAGAGCCATGGAGATAGCTTTCGTGGGGGAGCGAGACAAGTTCATGGCGGTCTACTTGGATGACATCACAATATTTTCCAAGACTAAGGAGGAACACATCCTCCACTTAGAACTCACCTTTGAGAAGTGTAGGAGATATGGTCTCTCCTTGAATCCTAAGAAATCCCAGTTTGCCCTAAGTGAAAGGAAGCTACTAGGACATGTAGTATCATCGGAGGGTGTGAAGATTGATCCTACACGGGTTGAAGCCATTAGCCACATTCCTCTACCTAGGAATAAGAAATAGGTCCAAGCCTTCTTGGGAATAATAAATTTCTTAAGGTTATTTATACCCAACTATGTAGAGATTGTTGAAGGTGTTACAAACATTCTGAAGAAGGGAAATGAAGTCAAGTGGAGCCTTGTACCCCATGATTCTTTTAGTAGAATCAAAGAATCTTTGGCTAAAGCCCAATGTTAGCTAGTCCCAACTATTCAGTACCTTTCTACAACTTTTCTTTCACCTCTCCACATACCATTGTCGCAGTGTTGCTACAGAAAAATAAAGCAGGTTATGAGTAGCCCATCACCTTCTTCAACCAAGTACTAAGGGATGCTGAATGAAGATATAATATATTGGACAAACAATATTAATAATTGGTCAAGGCTATGAAGGAGTTTCGTGCATATGTGTTGCAATAAAAAATCACAGCGTTTGTCCCAACAACAACAGTCAAGGATATCTTGATGCAAGGAGATAGTGAGGGAAAGAGGGGTAGGTGGTGAAAATACAGGAATACAAGCTAGAAATAAATCCCACCAAACTCATTAAAGGCCAAGGGTTGGCCAAGGTTTTATCTGAATCCAAATGCCAAGCACTAGGGATAAATTTGACCATAAAGGAAGACAGGCCAGAGGATCACCAGAGTAGTATTAAAACATCTGAGCAAAAAATCTATGCTAAGTACTAGGGATCATCGTGGTATAAGAATATCGTTCATTAACTCTTATTCTTGAGGTACTTGTTGGGCCTGGATGCCTCCAAATATCGAAGCCTAAGGTTGCAAGCCTGTAAATATATCCTATCCAATGGCCTATTCTACTAGAAGGACCCTATGGGGGTATTGTTTCTATGTTTAGTGGAAGGGGAGACCCAAAAGGTGATTGGATATTTTCATGAAGGACTCTGTAGAGGGCATTACAGTTGGAAGACCACAACACACAAAATCCTCAAGGCTAGATTTTACTAGCCTATGTTATTCCAAGATGTCTATAACAAAGTTAGGAGGTTCCATAAATGCCTGGTGTTTGTTGAAAGACAAAAGTTTTCTCCTCTCCCCCTGATTACTATAAATGTGGAGGATCCTTTTAGACAATGGGGACTGGACTTCATAGGGGAGATCCACCAACCATCCAGTGGCCAGCATAAATGGATATTGACATCCACTGACTATTTCACCAAGTGGGTAGAGGCAATCCCAGTTAGAGATGCTACAGACTCAGTGGTGATAAATTTCATGGAGGAGAACATACTGTCCTGCGTTGATTGCCCTTTTAAAATCATCACTGAAAACACCCAGGTATTCAAATATGCAAAGTTCACTAGATTCTTCCATAACTACAGTATCATTATTGGGCACTCCACTACATACTACCCTCAAGGCAATGGTTTGTTGAGTCCTCGAACAAATTTGTGGTGAGGGTGTTGAAGAAGACTATCACTAAAAACCAAAGGAACTAGGATTCCCAATTGAAGTTTTATCTATGGGCCAACTGAGTAATGCCTAAACGATCCATTGGGAAATCACCTTTTTAATTAGTGTATAGAAACGTTGTTGTCCTCCCAATTCAACTAGCAATGCCAGTAGTGAGGTTGTTACAAGAAGCTGAAGAGGAGCCAAGTCCCTTGACAAGGAGGATTAATCAGTTGGTTGAGCTTGAGGAGAACAAAGAATAGGTGGAGTCCAAACTATCCAATTATCAACAAAAAATGAAATCTTTGTTTGACAAGAAGGCCAAGGACAAACCTCTTCAGCTAGGAGATTTAGTTTTCAGGTGGGATGTCTGAGGACAGGGCAAAGGAAAACATGCAGAATTTGATCCACTGTGGTTTGGCCCCTTAAGGATTGCAGAAGAGAGAGGGAAAAACACATTTCTACTTGAAAACTTGGATGGTGAATTGTTGGAACTACCAATAAATGGTCAGTTCCTCAAGTTCTATTTTAAAAATTAAGAATTAGTTATATTACACTCATTGTAAATATCTGGTGTGTTTACTACAATTATCATTAGAATTTTCTTTTATTGTAAAATTTTTTGCTTTTGTGAAAGTTATCTTTTGATTGAGAAGTGACTCCATGCCCAAAGGAGTAGTTTGTAGTGTGTAGGTTCTTAGGACCTTACTAGCAAGGCACTGTCCCTAGATGGAGCCAATGTTGTCATTTACTGCTCACTCATTTCTTTGTAAATGATCAATGGTCCAGGATGCATGAGAACAGTGAAGTTGAAGGCATTTCCTGAGCTACAGAAGCTATCAGAGCTAGGTGGGATCCTCTCCATTGCATAGTTATCAGAAAACGCTTTCTAGTGGTATATAAAAGTCCAAAAATGGACTCTTGGACCAGAAGATAAAGCATTTTAAAGATTACCTTGGAAAATCCCACCAAAACAAAGAAAATGGCTAAGTGTGGAGGTAAATCGCAACTGAGACCTGGGAGGCTTATCGCAATTGCAAATCAGGCTTTCTGGAGGTGAGGCATAGTGGCAAATTGAAAAGTAGTGATCTGTCGATCATCTATATCACATAGTGGCAATCGGCTGGTCTGGGCACACCTTTTATCGCATATCTGCATATCATAGTCCTGATCGCTGATATCACATCTCGCATCCCACAAATCCAGCGGTCCATCAGTTAAGGCATACTCCATAACATGTGGGGGGGGGGGAGCTATTTGTGATATATTGTCACACCCTTGGGGGTGGGAAACACCCCTTCTCTCTCCTCCACATGGCACAATCCCTCATCCCACATCCTGCATCACAGAAGTCTTGTAATCTAGAACTTCAAAAACCTTGTGAGGGCCGATTTGTGATTTTTGTATAACATCACCAGGGGATCGGGAAAAATTTTTACAAAGGAAAAGTGTTACAAAACAAGGGTCAGGCTACCACTTCCTCTCTCCTCCACGTGGCATCAACGATCAGTTATCGTCAGAGTCCTAGGGTTCACACTTAATGATATCGACAGTTCTTAGCACTACAGGCCGATATCGTAGTCCCATAATCCTGTGATATCGACAATCGACATATCGACAGGATTTTAACCTAAAATATTTGTAAGCCACCAATCGTGGGATAAAGTGGTGCATCAACGGTGGGCTGAGAAAACATGGTTGGGCAGACCTTTTTCTCTCTCCTCTAGGGAGGACACGTAGTGGCATGTGGTTGGTTCTCAAAGCTAACATAGAAACGGAAGTGGTAGTACATATGTTGATGTGGTGGGTGGACATGTGCCACTCATTTTTGGCATTTTAAGGGGTCCTATGGGGTTGTTTCTATGTGCCACATGTCACCACTCATAGGGTGACAAGTGGCAGTGATGACATCACCCCAAGTGAAATTTCTTCCCACTGTTGATACACCTCTCTGGTTGTGATTATGATCCAGAAAGAGGCCCTTGATGCGATATATTATGTCTTTCAATTTTTACGGATTTCGTGTCTGGGAAATTGGATGATGCGGTGTAAGAAGAGATCGAAGGTATTTTCAAGTTATAAAGGAAGAAGCCCCCTGTACAGATATTCAGAGCCTTAGCACTGAAGCACAAATCCCTTGGTCCCAGCCCTTGGTCATATGCAGAGCACTACAAAAGGGACCATAATAAAGTGGAGCTAAGGTGGAAACCCAAAGGTGCCCTTTCGCTTATTCTAGAGGTAAAACGCCTGTACCCTTTCGCATGTTTGAAGAGATAAATGCCTATGCCCCTTGAGACTTCCATCATTAAAATGAGAACTCACCCCCAGACTAGATTAGGGTGCTAATTGTGATTAGAAGGTTTTTATGGCATAAATGACAGAGTCGGTCACGAAGGCAGCTATAGTAGTGAATCAAGAGAGGGACCAGTCAAAACCATGGGAACCCCCATAAATGGCTCTTCATAACCCATTCTCAAGGTTGACACCAAAGGTCTTAAACATAGAATGACAAGAGTTAGATGTAGTGCAGGAGCATATGTCATGAAGCAAATTAGCCATGAAACATAAGTGATTACAAGGATGGGGCATTGAGATTTTGCATTAATGTCTCACCTGTTCCACGATTTTGTGATGTGCTTTCCTCTGGGAGGAAATTACTATTGTTTTTAATGTTTTTGGATACTGAAATTCCCTTGGAAGAGAGAGAAAGCTAGCTTGACAGCTGAAAACTCGACCCTAAATTTTATGTATTGAACTATGATTAAACACACCCCCTCTTCTTATAAATAGGGGGTCACAACACTGAAAAAGGGTTTTGAAATTTGTTAGGAAGTCATATATTTTTGTGAAAACTGTATCACCGAGTCACATAGACCTTGCAAAATATTACAGGAGTAGTGGTTATCCTTCCTTTAATGTATTACAGTATGTTACTCTATTTCATTCATCTTGTATGTTTTCCTCCTTGAATTCATGTGATAATAGATACTTTGATATTTTAGACTTGTTTACAGATTCATTTGTGTTAAAGTTTTAATTCATATGCTTGTGTGAGGGGTTGAAATTATATATACAAACCTATATTGTGTGAAGCATACCATTCATTTCTACTCCGTCCATTACATCTTCCTGTCACTCAGATAGTTATAGTAAATCTTATGGTTTCAGACTCAATATTTTATATATAGAATTCTTGGTACTTCGAGCTCTATATCCTGAGTGGTCCCTTTTTTTTTCTCCTCATTCATCTTATAAAGATGGTTAAACTATAAGCCTTTGAAGTGATTGGCCTTCACTATTTCTATTATATTTCTAGGAACTACGTGTGTGTGGAAATGTTGAAACATACAGCTTGTATCTTTGGATGAAAGAAGTAACTCTCTGATATATATATATATATATATATATATATATATATATATATATAATATATATATATATATATATATATATATATATAGAATATGGGTGATGTCTCCTCCCGCTTAAGAATCATTTGAGGCTTACCTATTTAAATATACCCAGGCACTGGTCTTGTAAGCAATCCAAGTTTGTCTCTGGGAGTGACAACAATATGAAAGGTGCATCTTTATTGGTTATAAAGTGTTAATTTTTAACAATGTTCTACGTTTTTATAATCACTTAAAACAATTTTGTTTAGCTTCAATCATCCCAATGACAGATAAGAAATTACAGATAGAACAATAAAAAATTAATCCACAATAGAAGATAAACAAGCACAATGAGACACAAAGATTTGATTAGAGACCAGGGAAAACCCCCATAAGGGGGAAACCCTTAATCAATTCTTCTTCTTCTATTAGTTAATAAGTGTTTAGAATGAGATACATAGTCCAAATAGTACATCCAATAACTAGTCTAAGTCAAATATTTGACTATCCAATTCAACCAATCCAATGATAGAGAAATAGTCAAATTTCGTTAAAGATACTAGTCTGCAATTTTTAGCTTGTGAAGGAACAGTCAATAATAATCAGTGGTCTACAAAAGTGAACTATAAAACTACCCAAAAAAGTTTGGTCCACCTAGCCATAAATCTAGGCTTCAAAATTTGTTAAACTCAATCAAAATAGTTCTAAAATTCTTCCTACAATTCAGTAAACTTCGACAATCAACCCTGTAGTCAAATTCAGTTAAAGTGTCTAGAAAGGTTTGGTCAAAGTCTCCTTTAATTTAGCCTCCCAAAGTGTCAAAGTTAACTCTGGTCAAATAAGCCCAAAACAGAAAATCAACAATGGTCAAATAGAACTCTCTCTCCTCCTTCACATATGTGAAGTCTCCCTTTGGTTTCTCAATTCAAATAAAACCTTTTGATGTGATATGTGATGTGGTGGATGAGTCTCCAAATTAGGTCAATGATGCTCAATATATATGAGTGCGAGGAGGGGTAATTTCCTTAGGCGGGGCTGACTTGTCATCTTCCATTAGGACCACTTGTCAAACACAAAATAGAAAATTCCTAGTACCAATTTGAAATTTACTTTGAATAAGAATGGATCGTCCTTGGGGTAGTTCGGCTTCTCCTTTGGCAAATTCATCCTGCAACTACCAATTTTAACACTCCATCTCAGTTAGGGAGGAATTTCCAACTACACCATAAGTCTCATCTTGGATGTACATGTCTCAACATAAGAGAAGCTCTTCTCATCTCATCTCATCTCATATTAGCTAAACAATTGATGGATTGATCCATAGAATAAGAAGAATGATTCACATGGAAATAGGGGAGACCGATTCACCATAACCAAGTCTGTGGAAGTCATAAAATGACCTTCGTAAATATCATCCAAACCCTATGTCCACTGACTGAACCTCACCCAACTTTATCATCAGTATTCAAGTGGTATAACACCTACATCCAATAATTAGGGGGGTTAATTTACCTTAACCAAATCCATGGAAGTCGAGTCTGACTTTGGTAAAGATCACACACACTTAAAACTCCTCACCCATTGGCCATATGGGTGGAAATCCCAACAAGCTTAACAATCTCAATATGGCCTTTTGTCAATAAAGACACTTAGGTGACGTGTGGGTAGGATGCATACTAGGGTATGTACTTATCCAAGTCCATGGTTTTAAGGAGTACCCTCACCTAGGAGCCTCGGTGCACATCCCCCTTCACCAAGTCTATGACTGTTAGAAAATTATATATTACAGAGCAATGGAACACATAAAATATTGCAGAAATATAAACACAGAAAACGCATAAGACAAGAGAGACATAGATATACATGGTTCACCCAGTTTGGGCTATGTCCATGGAGAAATGGACAGTCCTTCTTTTTATATTATTTGACAAACTGAAGAGATACAACCTACCGCAGATCTGTTGTAATTCCCTCTTCACTCTCAATCTCCTCTCTCTTCCACACTCAAAATACAGATCTAAATAGACGCAATACAATTCCATCATATATAGCGAGGGGTTTCCTTCTAGGGCCAAAAACCCTAAATTAAACATAGCTTCTACTGTCAGATCTCTGCCTAATGAATGGCCTAGATTGACTACGAAATTACAAATTTTTACAAGGTAATTTTACATATAGTCTTAGCTTCAGGGGCACTGCCCCTGATCCCCCCACCAGGGGGGGCTCCCAAAAGGTCGCAATTGCCCCCCCTAGACCCCCCTTGCAACGAATATTTTATGGGCGGTGTTGCCACCCCATTTCGAACTGGGGTCCAATGTGGCAATACCTTTGAATACAAAAGATAATCAGGCTCCACACCCAACAATCTCCCACTTGGAGACTGATTATAGCAACTCCACCACTGCTTCATTTGCTGGAAAAAGAATCCAATTTGGACCTAGCTTTTTCTCATCTTCTTCAGCATACTTGAAGACCAATTGAAACTGAGAAGGTTCTCAGTTTCTCCTTGGTTACAACTTTTGTTAACATATCTGCAGGATTCTGGCTAGTGTGTATCTTTTCCAGCTTCAATTGTCCATCTTCCAACACTGACCATATGAAATGGTACTTGAGTTATATATGCTTAGTCTTGGAATGAAATGTAGAGTTATTTGCAAGATGTATGGCACTCTCGCTGTCACTGTATATCCTCCCCAACTCCTGCTTCTTACCCAATTCATCCAGAAACTTTTGTAACCAAATCATTTCTTTACTAGCCTCTGTAGCAGTAACATACTCTGCTTCTGTTGTTCAGAGTGCAATAACACTTTGCAGTTTTGAGACCCAACTGACAGTTGTTCCACCTACAGTAAACTCATACCCTATTGTGCTCCTCTTGTTATCTCTATCAGTCACTATATCTGCATCAACATATCCCTATAGAGCAATCTTTGGACCACCAAAGCATAATGCTTGATTTGTGGTACCTCTCAAATACCAGAAAATCCACTTCACTTCCATCCAATGTTATTTTCCTGGATTTTTCATGTACCTACTTACAACTCCCACTACATGTGCAATATCAGGCCTTGTGCAGACCATTGCATACATTAAGCTTCCAACTATTGATGCATATGGAACTTTAGACATATGAGCCATTTCTTCCTGAGTCTTGGGAGACTCCTCCTTACTTAATTTGAAATGGCTAGCCAAAGGTATACTAATTGGTTTTTCATTCTACATATTAAACCTTTTCAAAATATTTTCTATGTACTCATTTTGAGACAATTTTAATTTGTGATTCTTCCTGTCTCTAGTTATTCTCATACTAAGGATTTGTTTTGCAGCACCCAAATCCTTCATTTCAAATGAGTTTTCCAATTTTCTTTTGAGCACATTTATTTCCTGCATGTTAGAACCTACAACAAGCATGTCATCTACATACAATAAATATAATATAGCTGCCATCATTTTTCCTTTTGAGATAAACACAATGATTAGAGTGACATCTAGTATAACCTTGTTTAGACATAAACATATCAAATTTTAGATACCACTGCCTTGGAGCCTGTTTTAAGCCATACAAGCTCTTCTTCAACCTGCGCACTAGTTTTTCCTTCCCTTTTACCTCATATCCTTGTGGTTGCTACATATATGTATCTTCCTCCAAATCCCCATGGAGAAAGGATGTCTTTACATCTAACTGCTCAAGATGCAAATCTTCAACTGCTACTAGAGTTAAAATATTTCTGATTGAAGTCATTTTAACAGCAAGAGAAAATATTTCATAAAATTCTATACCCTCTTTCTATGCAAACCCTTTGACCACAAATCTAGCTTTATACCTTTTCCTACCTCCATCTTCTTCCTTCAACTTGTAAACCCATTTATTCTGCAATGTTGTTTTTCATGCAGGCAACTTGACTAAGTCCTAAGTCTGGTTATGTGCTAAGGAGTCCATCTCTTCTTTCATGGCTTGCTCCCACTTCTTCCTGGTCTCTATCTTCACTTATTCTTCATAACATTTTGGTTCACCAGAATCAGTCAACAATACATAATATAAGGAAGAAGAGTATCATTCAAGGGGTCTACTTATCCTGGTAGATCTTCTAACACCACTTTCAGGTGTTTGAGGTGCTTGTTGCTGTTGTGGTTGTTGTTCTGATTGTTGATCATTATGATTTTCAGGCACCATCACTTTTTCTGTGATCTTGTCAAGCACTATGTATTCTTTATTTTCCTTTTCTTGCTTCTTTTCTTGTAGCTGATCCATATACAAAACCTTTTCATTGAAAATGACATCTCTACTCCTAATGATTTTGTGTTTTTCATAATCATAAAAGCGATAACCAAAATCATTAACACAATATTCAATAAGGGTACATTTCTTTGATTTTTCCTTAAGCTTTGTTCTATTTTCTTTATTAATGTGGACAAAGGCTTCACAACCAAAAGTATTTAAAAAAGAGTAGTTTATCTTTTTACCTATCCATGCCTCCTCTGGAATACCACCATCCAAGGAACTTGAAGGCCCTCTATTTATTAGATAAACAACAGTATCTACAACATCTACCCAAAATTGTAAAGGCAATCTTGCATGCAATCTCATGCACCTTGCACACTCCATGATTGTCTTGTTCATCCTTTCCGAAACACCATTTTTTTGTGGTGTTCCTAGAACTGTCTTCTCTCTACGAATTCCATTCTCTAAACAATACCTATCAAACTCTTTGTTGTAATATTCACCTCCATTGTCTGATCTGAGACACTTCAACCTTTTTCATGTTTCATTTTCAACCAAAGTTTTTCATTTCTTGAAAGTATCAATTACATCCGATTTATTTCGAATACAATAAATCCAGGTTTTCCTGGTTGCATCATCAACAAAAGTAACATTATAATGAGAGCCACCAAGAGATGATATTTGAGTAGGTCCCCATACATCTGTATGCACAAGCTCTAATTTTTTGTTCTTCTTTTTCTTTCCCAACTCTAAGGAATCTGACTCTCTTCTTTTTTCCATAAACACAATTCTCACAAAATTTTAAATCAACATGCTTCAAACCTGGAAACATATTTCTTAAGTTAAGAATATGCATCCCCTTCTCACTCATGTGCTCGAGCCTATGATGCCACAATTCTGTATCTTCTCTTGTAGAGGTTAAAGCATTAACATAATTAGAAATACCATTGCATAAATACAATGTACCAACCTTTCCTCCTTTCGCTATTACCACAGATCCTTTAGTGACCTTCCAAGTTTTATTTGTGAAAGTAGTTATGCAACATTCACCTCCTAATGGCCTTGTTGAAATCAGATTTTTCTTCAGATCTAGAACATGCCTTACCTCCTTCAATAGCCATTGATTTCCATTTTTTTGTTTTATGAAAACTATACCCATTCCAATTATTTTACAGGGTTTATCATCACCCAATCGAACATGTCCAAAATCTCCTTGAACATAATCATAAAAATGTTTCCTATCAGGTGTGGCATGGAATGAGACCCCATGAATCTATCACCCAGGAATCAATAATATTTTATAATGAAAGATTCAAAGCATCTTGCAACACATCACCTGTTACATTTGCTTCATGATTAGTTTCTTGTTGTGTGTCTCTTTCTTTTCCCTTTAGAGACTTGCAGTCTTTCTTCAGGTATCCTTTCTTCATGCATTTCTAGCACACTATCCCCAATCTGGACTTTGATCTGCCTTTTCTTGACTTACTACCATATCCAGGCTCTTTCCTCTTTCCATTTTTCTTCCCCTAGTCTTTGCAGTCAAAGCATTACCTGATGTCTCATCGGAGCTTTTCCCTCGCATTTCCTCACTAAGGATTGCACCGACAACATCATCAAACTTTAAAGTACTAGATCCAAAGACAGAGTTACTAATGGCCATAACTAAACCATTCCAACTTTCTGGCAATGAGCATAGAAATAATAGAGCCCTAACTTCATCATCAAAAGTTACCCCTATAGAACTTAATTGACTAGTAACTGTATTAAATTCATTTAAATGATCAGCAACAGATCCACCTTTTGACATCTTCATATTACATAAACACTTCATAAGAAATACCTCATTTGAGGCAGAGGGTTTTTCGTATAGGTTGGCCAATGTCGACATTAAAACCTCTATTGTTGTTTCCTTTGAAATATTAAACACTATCGACACCGCTAGGCACAACCGTATTGTTCCAAGTGCTTTTCTGTTGAGAAAATCCCATTCTGTGTCTGTCATACTTGTCAGCTTCTTTGTATTTCCACTCAATGGTTGGTATAGATCTCTCTGATATAGATAATCTTCCATCTGCATCTTCGACAGCTAGTAGTTTTGGCCATTGAATTTTTCGACCTTAAACCTACCATCTTCTGCCATTGCTCCCACTCGAACCAGGAACCCTTTTCTCATGTGCGTTTATCAACCAAATAAACCTTTGGCTCTGATACTAGTTGCTAGAAAATTATATATTACAGAGCAATAGAACACATAAAATATTGCAGAAATATAAACACGGAAAACGCATAAAGCAAGAGAGACATAGATATACATGGTTCACCTAGTTTGGGCTACATTCACGGAGAAACAGCTAGTCCCTCTTTTTATATTATCTAGCAAACTGAAGAGATACAAACTACAATAGATTTGCTGTAATTCCCTCTTCGCTCTCATTCTCCTCTCTCTTCCTCACTCAGAATACACATCTACATAGACTCAATACAATTCCCTCATATATAGTGAGGGGTTGCCTTCTAGGGCAAAATACCCTAAATTAAGCATAACTTCTACTGTTAGATCTCCGCCTAATGAACGACCCAGATTGACTACGAAATTACAACATTTTACAAGGCAATTTTACATCTATTCTTAGCTTCGGGGGCGCTGCCCCCAATCTCCCAAAAGGTCACAGTTGGCCCCCCTCGCCCCCCCCCCCCCCTACAACGAATATTTTACGGGCGGCATTTCCGCCCCATTTCGAACTAGGGTCCAATGTGGTGATACCTTTGAATACAGAAGATAATCAGGCTCCACACCCAACAATGGCTAGTGATAAAGATAGGGGAAGACATATTCTCAGTGTTCTCAATCAGCAGTGTTCCCTCTCGAGGAGGGATACATCCTCCTACACTCCAATCTACTCTATGAAGAGTATGCACTTCTCTTTCGATAATGAATTAGTGAGAATGTATGCAACTTGCTCACCACTCAAGGTCTATTGGAGCCTCACTGCTCCTCACAATAACATATCTCTTACAAAGTGGTACTTGATCTCAATGTGCTTTGACCTATCATGGAATAATGGATTCTATGAAAGTTGGATCTTGTTTTGATTGTCACAGTATATCATGGTCGTATCAAGCACTTTCTCAAACAAATCTTCAAAGATCTTCCACAACCATAATGCCTCACAGTGAGCCATACCAGCTGCAATGTACTCTTCCTTGACTATACTGAGAGCAACATATTTTTTCTTCCTTCTCATAAAGGAAATCATGGTGGATCCCAAGCTAAAACAACATCTTGATGTGCTCTTCCTGTCAGTAACAGTCAAAACCCAATTTGCATCTATAAATCCATGCAGTATAAACTCATTGTTGAAGGTATATCTCATTCCATAGTTGATTGTCCCATGTAGATATGTCACCAGATCTTTTGCGGCCACCCAGTGAGCATGCAAAGGTTCCTCCATGAATTGGCTCAAGGTGTTAATAGAAAATCATATATCTGGTATTATGTTGACTAGAAATATTAGAGCCCCAAACAACTATCGGTACATAAAAGGATTCACTAGATTTGGTTGCATAGTTGCATTGCATAACTTCTTGAAGTTTTCCTCCATTGGTGTGGCCATGGATTTGCAATCCAGCATCCCAAATCTCTCTAAGATTTTGAAAACATATTTTCCTTGGCTAAGGAAAATCTCACCAGGTCCCTACCACATGTCTAAGCTCAAGAATTAGTGCATCAACCCAATATCTTTCACCTCAAACTTAGAGGAAAGCTCCCTCTTACACTGGATGATCAAAGGATTTTCTCATGTCAATAATAATTCATCAACATATAAAACCAAAATCAAATTCATACGTTGGACAACCTTGAAGTAGAGGTTTAGATCGACACTACTTCTGGGGAATCCCAACTTCATTAATTATCCATTGATTTGAACATATGAAGCCCTAGGGGTTTTCTTCAAACCATAGAGGGCTTTCTTCAATCTACAAACATGGGTTCTCTATCATGTTCCTCAAAGCCCCATAATTGTTCCATGTACACCTCTTCCTTTAGTATGCCATGAAGAAAGGTTGTCTTCACATCCATTTGATGAAGAATCCAATCCTAATTAGCAGCAAGAGCAATGATGGACAGGATGGTAGTGTATCAGGAAACAAGTGAAAATATCTCATCATAGTCTTCTCCCTCTTTATGAGAGAATGCTCTGGCACAAAATATTTCCTTGAATTTCTCAATGCTACCATCAGTTGCATGTTTATTTTTTTATAACCACTTGTAAGTCACTACAAACTTCCCCTCAAGTCTAAGAACCACCTCCCATATATCATTTTTCATGATGGACTCATATTCCTCTGCCATGGAATCTCTCCAAACATGTTACTTCATTTCTTCTTCATAACTACAATGTTCAAATTGTATAATGTCACTCATCAAGGTAGCATATTCCAGATATTTGCAATGTTTCTTGCTCTCTTTGAAGGTGCCTCTTGAGGCTATGTGTCTTTCAACATTCTGCAATGTATCAAAAAGACACAAGGTTCTATTTCTCGTGGGAGGATCATAAGGATCCATGTGTACCATAGGCTCATGTGCAAGTTCAGTCTTATGCATGGATGAATCTTTATATGTATCAAATGTATCATCTCTTCTCTTAGTGATAGAGTGAACCAATGCTTGAATTGCACATCCACAAACTCTGTAAAGGGCTTCATTTCTAACACCAAGTGTGAAGGTTTCCCCCATGCTAGAATCCCTTGACTAAGAAAGGACTTTTCCATCAATGAATGAAACTCTAAATCCTTTTTTCTTATATGGTAGAAATGGGGACAATATTCTTCTTCAAACTTGGCACATATAGCACATCCTGTAGATGAATGGTTTTACCAGATTCCAAATGAAAGGAGACATAACACTCAAAAATATAATCAAGAAACATAACATCTCAAGGAACGTTCATAAAGAGAAACCTAATGTTTACCTTTTAAGACAAAATTAATATGTCCACATTTCACCTTAACCATCAACTAGGCTTTCCACACTTATCCTTAACCACCACTACAAGTTGGCACAAGTGAGACTCTCCAAACCCTTGACATAGCATCCACTAAAACAAGAAACCTTAGCCACTAAATATGATTTTCAAATTCCACAAAAATAGGGTTATGAAATTCCACATTGTTAGGGTTTTCAAATTCCACAAACTATGTTTTTCAAATTCCACAAAACTATGTTTTCAAATTTAAAAAATCTAAAGTTTTTCAAATTCCGCTTCAATATTCATCCCACTTTCTCATATTTATGCTTACACTACTTTTTTAGAAAGAGAGTCATCAAACTCTTGTCAACATTGGGGATTGTTTAATATAAGGTCCAAGTTCCTTACATACCTTCTCATGTATATTGAAACCACTATGTACAATGGTCAATTTAGATTATGTGTTTTTTATGGTGTGTCCCATATAAGAACATTAATTATACGTCACTTATGGTGCATCACATATGTGCATCAATGCATATGTTTTGAAGGTCATGGTTCATTGATTATGTGCATCACTTATATGTGACACCTAATATGGTGTATCATAGCTTTTGTACATTAATTCATTGCATTAATGCTTAACTATGTGACTTACAATATATATCTTATGGCATATTGACAATGTGTCTCAGTTTAAAGAGTATCACTTATATACATTACTTATGGGGCATCAAATAATTATGCCACTTATGTGTGTTGCTTGAGTGTCTAACTTATGAGAGTCTCTTATGGTTTTTTCGGTATAAACTAGTCACAATGGTCTAAACAACAATTACATCCATATAAAATTTCATTATTTCATCAAATTCATATATATAATCAACAAACATAACATCTCCGGGAATGTGCATTAAGAGAAATCTTATATTGACCTCTTAGGACAAAATGAAGCTAACCACACTTCACCTTATCCATCACCTAAGTTTTCCACACTTAGTCTTAGCCACCATAGCTTAGTACAAGTTGGAACAAGTGAGACTCTCCAAACCATTCATAAGGCATCCAACAAAATAAGAAACCTTAGCCACCAAATAGGATTTTAAAAATCCACAAAACTATGGTTTTCAAATTACATATTACTAGGGTTTTCAAATTCCACAAAACTAGGGTTTTAAATTGCACAAAACTAACATTTTTCAAATTACACTTGAATATTCTCCCCAACTTATCATATTTATCCTTAGACTGTATTTTTTCAAAAAGAGAGGCATCAACCTCTTGTCAAAATTTTGGATTAGTTAATAGAAGGTAGAAGTTCCTTACATATCTTCTCATGTATATTGTAGTCACTATATACAATGGTAAATTTAGATTATGTGTGTTTCTTATGGTGTGTCAATTATGTGTGTCATGTAAGAACATTAATTATATGTCACCTATGGTGCATGAATTTTTATAAGTTGATGGTCATGGTTAGTTTCTTATGTGCATCACTTATGTCATGTTAGTTAAGGTGCATCACTTATGTCTGACACCTAATATGGCGTACCATGGCTTTTGTGCGTTGCTTTAGTACATGAATGCTTAACTATGTAACTTATGGTATATATCTTATGGAATGTTAATTATGCATCTCACTTTAAAGAGTATCACTTATATACATTGCCTATGGGGCATCACTTAATTATGTCACTTATGTGTGTTTCTTAAGTATCTCACATATGGGAGTCTCTTATGGTGTGTCGGGTATAAATTATTCATAATGGTTTACAAAATAATTCCATCCATATAATGTTTCATTAGTTCATAAAATTCATAAATTTAATGATAAAGTATAACACCCCAAGGAATGTGCATCAAAATAAAGCTTATGTATACCTCTGAGGACAAAATTCCACAAAAATTACAGTTTTCAAATTCCATAAAGCAAGGTCCATGGGGTTTTGGATAGATGGTGACGGGTCTTTATTAAGACACTCCTTGATGTGAAGTCACTGATTCAATTCCCTGCCCCAATCAGGGTGATATATGGGGCATGATGAACATGCAGTCCTACCAATATTACAAAAAAAAAAATCATAAAGCAAGGGTTTATCAAATTCCACTAATTATATTGGAGTTCAAATTTCACTCACTCTGTTGAATTCCACTAACTTTCCACATTAATAGGCTTTTCATATTCAACAAAAATAGGGTTTTCAAATTCCAAAAAACTAGGGTTTTCAAATTTCACAATGAGTTTTCCACCTTCATGCAAAATCCCTACACTTATTTTAACTTTGATCCCCAAAACTAGTCCCATGAAAGGTTGAATTCAAAATTTCAACTACAAAAATGTTTTTTTTTGTAAGTATAGGTAGTGCCTTTCTTTTCTATTTATGATAACCAACGAGACCAGATACATCGTTTTGGTGGCCTCAACCTGCCCCAAAGGGAAACCAGGTCTGTTGGCCACCTTAGTTTTCTATAAGCATTCCAAAAACAAAATTTAATGAGTCTTTTCATTCTGGCTATATGCACTATACAACTGAAACTACCTATTAAGCTATTAACATGCATAAAACAGTGAAAATAAAAGGTTCATGAAAACACGTAAGAGACTCAAGAGGATCCTTCCTTTTTGATGCTTGTATTTTGGTCCATGTCCATGGGAGTATCCATTTGTTCATCCTGACTTGGGTCTATGCGATCCATCTGGGACAGCAGCTGATGCATCTCCTCTAGTTTGTTGTTCTGCTTGATCATGATAGCTTGGAAGTTTTTCATTTCTTTCTACAAATTTGGCATGCCATTTGCAATTTCCGCCATTTCCTTTGCCACCTGTTCCAGAGCCTTTGCCAGGAGGCGTTTTAGTACCCAGTAGATGTTGAGATTGCAACAAGATGATGGAGCTTAGTGAAAAGAGTCGCCTTCACTAAGTGGGCCCGCAGGCTATTTTGGTGCAAGTCTATTTTTAGACATATGGATCATGTCTATGGATTGCAGGTTGTTGTTTATGGATGATTGATCAAGTTGGAAAAAATAGATGGACTTCTATTTTTAGACCACAGTGGAGTGACACCACAACGGAGTGACTGCTCAGTCTAAATATAGAACAGTCAAATATTATTAGCTCATAATAATATTTAGACTATAAACTTTGTCTTATTCTCTTCGAGCACTTCAGGATGAGCTACGGATGTGGTACATGCAGATCCCAGAAGGAAATACGTGGTTACCTATGGGATGACTAATATTTGCATGCAGGACTTCAGTTAGAACTCAAGTGAATTGAGTTTAGTGGACTGGAGGTGCAGTTGATGGAGTTGTGTTCAGTTTAGCTTTGTTAAACTGGTTGTATTTAGTCTAACTGACGAATAGACTAGAGATGAGTTGGGTGAATTAGTTATTAATTAATTCACAAGTTATTAACTCATAATACAACTAATGAATACATCAGTTAACTCAGTTGCATGTCAGTGCATGTTCAGTTCAGCAGGGACAGGTGTTAGAGAATCAGATTGCTATCAGTTGTGACTATAGTTGTGCATCAGATTTTGCACAAATCAAGGGATTGAGTATGCCAACGTGTTTTCCCACATTGTAGCTTGTGCTCACGTTATTTATCCAAGTAAATACGTGGTTTCCTTGGAATTATCATCAGTTCTCATGCAGGTATTGAGCAGAGGAGGCGGGCATGGCAGTGGAGGAGATTTGAGCCAGTGATTGATTCAGATCTGAGTTGTATTGTATGTAACAGAGGTGGAGATACTTGTGAGAAGTATTATGCTATGTAATGTTACATGACTCAATCATTAATATACAGATAGTTGGGGTTTTTAGCGAGATGCTTTCCCCGGGATACATACTGTGTTAATGTGTGAATGCTCTTGATGTTTTATTTGTTATTGATGCTGCTATATTGATGATCAACGTAGAGGAGCTTATGTATTGTGTATGTTTTCCGCAATAGTACATGATCAGGATAATCTCCATTGAATATGTGTTAAATTATTCAAAATTTCTACATGGTATCAGAGCTTTTGATCATCAGATCTACTATTCAGGAAGTGTTTTCATTCTATTTCTCTAGGCAGAGTCTATAATCGGGCCAGGTAGCCTCTGGATTCATCCTTCCTTTGGAAGGTGAAATATCCGGTCAAATCCCATACATTCAATCTCTGTACGAGAAATATTGTGTTCTCATGAATCTTAGATCCGAGGCGGTTGAGTTGGTTGCTGGTGGAATTCGAATTTGCAGCAGTGTTTTCTTGGTGACAACGCAGCAATGTCTTTCAACGGATTGCTATTGGAGTATGCTCTTGAGGGCAGCTCAAACTATATTGCATGGAAGGACAAGATGGAGGCAGTATTGGATGATAACGGGCTGAAGGAGTTCATAGATACGGATATCCCAAAGCCTAGTGATGCTACTCAAGCTGATGCTTGGCAAAAGAATATCGCAAAATGTCAAAGGATTCTGTTGGAGGGCGTGAAGGATCACATTGTGTCCAGCCTCCATGGAAAGGCTACTCCATATTTGATGTGGAAATCATTAACAGAATTATTCCAAAGCAAGAGCGATTAGAGGAAGCTGGCACTCAAATATAAACTCAGAAACATCAAATGCAAGAAGGGTGACAGTATTCCCAAGTATCTCACGAAGTTCACTCAGTGTCGAGATGAGCTGGGAAGTGTGGGGGTTACTGTCGATGATGAGGACTTGGTGAGCTTGGCTCTCCTTGGTCTTCCGAAGAGTTGTCATTCCTATCAGGACTCTGTCAATGGTCGGGAAAAGTTGCCCGGATGGGAAAGACTATGGTAAGATCTTGTGCAGGAGGAGATCAGGCGGAGTACCAGGGACGGATCTTCGTCAAAGGGAGCTGATGAAGAGAATTGTGTTTTGGCTGCCAAAGCAAAGAAAGGGAAGAGCAAGAAAGCTTCTCAGTCTGGTGCGAAAGGCAAGAAGCAGGATATGTCCAAGGTGAAGTGTTTTCACTGTCACCAGCACGGACACTATGCCACAAATTGCCGCAGAAGAAGAAGAACAAGAAAGATGCTGGATCTGCAGGGGGAGAGGCCTTAGCTTCTCAGTTTGAGCTTGATTTTTCATTGATCGCATGCTTGGTTTCAAGTGTGATGGGATCAGTGTGGTTCTTGGACAGTGGTGCGTCTTTTCACATGACGGGAGATAGAGATTTTTTCTCTGATCTGGAGGACAAAGATCTTGGAGTGCACATCGAGATGGGCGATGATGGTAGATACAGTGCGACCGGTATCGGTACCATTTCCTTTGAGAGGGAGTCTGTTAAACCCTTTGTATTGAAGGAAGTCATGCATGTTCCAGGATTGAAGAAGAATCTCATCTCAGTGGCGATGTTAGAAGACAAGGGGTATGATGTTGTTTTCAGCGAGGGAAAGGCCTTCCTGCATAGCAAGACAACTGGTGAGACCCGGAAGATAGGGGTTCGAGTGAGGAACCTTTATCAGTTGCATGTAGATGGATGCGCAGCTATGGCAGGCAAGGCAGAAGGATTGGTGAGCGGGATGATGGCGAGTTGTGGCACAGGAGATTGGGTCACCTTCACCATGGAGCCTTGAAGATACTGCAGCAGATCACTACAGGGCTTCCTAAAGGCACACTTGCGCAGTCAGATCAGTGCAAGGGGTGTACTTTGGGGAAGTTTGTGAAAGCCACCTTTCACGAGAAGGATAGTCGCGCAACGACGATCCTTGAGAGAATTCACACAGACGTGTGTGGACCTTTCTCAGTTGCTTCGACAGCAAAACACAGGTATTATGTGATTTTTGTTGATGATTTCTCTCGTAAGTGCTGGATCTTCTTCATGCAGAAGAAGAGCGAGACATATTCAAAGTTCTGTGAATTCAAAGCACTGGTCGAGAAGGAGTCGGGGAAGAAGGTGAAGGCTCTTAGGAGCGATAATGGTGGTGAATACATCTCGGACGAGTTCAAGGATTTCTGCAAGGCAGAAGGGATTCGTAGAGAGCTCATAGCTCCCCATAACCCACACCAGAATGGGGTAGCTGAGCGGAAGAATAGAAAGATTGTGGGTGCTGCACGGGCAATGTTGCATGATCAAGGCCTACCCCTTCACTTGTGGGCGGAAGCATGCAATACAACAGTTTATGTGCAGAACGTTGTCCTCATAGGATACTTGGCATGAGTACACCTTAGGAGACTTATTCTGGTAAGAAGCCTGATCTTTCTCATTTGAGGATTTTTGGTGCTAACGTTTACATGCATGTAACGAAGGATGCCAGAAAGAAGTTGGAGCCGACTGTAGAGGTTGGGATATTGTGGGGTACACTGATACACCCCACAACTATCGTGTGTATTTGCCAGACAGTGGTAAAACTGTTGTGCGATGGGATATAAAATTTCAGGAGGAGAAAGCCATGAAGTGTTCGCTT
>APFE030593166.1:0-20885 GCA_000404065.3 Pinus taeda | reverse complement strand
CTCTCTCTCTCTCTCTCTCTCTCTCTCTCTCTCTCTCCCTCCTCTCTCCCACTATCTCCCTAAATCTCCCTCTCCCTCTCCCCCTCCCACTCTTCGATCCTTGCCTCCTATGCCTCCCTCTCCTCCTCTCCGCCTCCCTCTCCCCCAATCCAACTCTCTTCCTCTCCCCTTCTCATGCTCTCTCTCCTACTCTCTCTCCTTATATCCCTCTCTCTCTCTCTCCTCCTCCCCCTCTCTCACTCCATCCTCCTCCGACTCCTGCTCTCCCTCTCCCTCTCTGTCTCCCCCTCTCTCCTCCCACCTCTCTCTCTCAGTTCCCCTCTGCCTTCCACTATCCATCCCTCTCTCTCTCTCTCTCTCTCTCTCTCTATCTCCCCCTCATCCTCTCCCACATCTTCTCTCCCTCCCTCTATCTCTCCCTCTATCCCACTCTCCCTCCCCCTCTCCCACTCTCTTCGCCTCCCCCTACCTGTCCCCCTCTGCCACTCTCTCTCCCTCTCCCCCTCTCACTCTCTCTCTGCCTCTCCCCCTCTATCCCCCCACCTATCTCCTCCTCCGCCTCTCCCTCAACCATCCTCATCTCTCCCCCATCTCTCTCTCCTCGTCTCTCTCTCTCTTCCCCTCCCTCTCTCTGTGTCACTCCCTTCCTCCCCGTCCCAACCCTTCTCTCTTTGCTTCCCTCCCCCTCTCTCTCTCTCCTTGTATCTCTCCCTCCATTCCCCCCTCGCTACCCCTCTCCCACTGTCTTCTCCTCCCCCTACCTGTCCCCCTCTCACTCTCTCTCTACCTCTCCCCCTCTCTCCCCCCACCTATCTCTTCCTTTGCCTTTCCCTCACCCTATCCTCCTCTCTCCCCCCCCATCTCTCTCTCCTCCTCCTCTCTCTCTCTTCCCCACCCTCTCTCTCTATCACTCGCTTTCTCCCCGTCCCACCCCTTCTCTCTCTCTCTCTCTCTCTCCCGCTATCGTACCCTAGCCCCACTCCCTCTCTCTGTCGCCCCTTATGCTTGTTATCTCTCTCACTCTCATTATCACCATCATATCATCAAACAACCTAATTTAGCATGTCATTTAACAAATAAAAACATAATGATATCATTTAACATGTATAATTCACATCATGTAGCAAACAAAAAGCTCTTATGAATTGGAAATCAATAATCATCATATTATTTAAGAAAGACAATCATTATGTCATCTAAGAAATAATTATATACAAACTAAACTTGCAAAAAAAGTCAACAACCTATTATCTAATTAGCAAAAACACAACCACCATATCACATAAACAAAGAAAAATGTTTTCAGTTAAAAAAAAAATTAAGCCTCTTTTCACATTTAAATAAATAAAAGCATCCATTTCACATGTCTTATAAAAATAAAACAATTCTTCTCATAAATAAATTGTTTTATATCATCCAATTTGTAAAAAATAAATAATTGAATATAACTTTTTAATTGAATAAATTAAATATTTACTCTACCGTATTGGAAGTATTTCCTAAAAAGAAGTAAAACAAAACGAGAATTGTGGGCTATTGGAAGTCTTCCCTGAAAATAAGTGAAGTAAAACGCGAATTGTACGCTCTTTAAAGTCTTGCCCCAAAGGCGTTGGATCTTCTTAAGAAGGCAGTCGATGATGATCGTGAGAAGCAACTATTTCGTACCTTTTAATGCTAAAGGAAGGCGAGGAAAGGAAAGGAATGGCGACCGGCGAAATCTTTTCCTGCAGGGAAAGTAGCAACGCTTCCTGGAATTCAGGGAATTCAATCGTCGCATATCAATATTAATTTGGCCAACTGGTAAAACCCTCAGCCAACCAAATTTAAATAATAACTAACTCCTGCATGCATGCATTCAGAGATCAAACCATGAGCATAATTAACGGGCACATGATTGCAGCAGGGAAATACGGTGGGATAATCTGAGAGTTAAAAACTTTCCGCTCATTCTCAAAAAGGGCAACCTGAACAGTAAATTTGCGCATATAAAGGGAGGGCGAAAATAAGTGAGAACAGGAAATGATCAAAACTTACAAGGGAACACAAAATATGATAATATGCTATAATGATCAAATATATGATCAACGTAAATTTTTTGTTCACAAATTTTGTAAAAGACCCTTGAAAACTAAATGAAGAATAAATACCGTGACAATTTTTTTAATCTAAATTTATGATAATATGAAAATATCTTCACAAAAAGCCCTTAAAAAGTTGAGTACTCACAAGAAAATTTCGTTCGTTCATGATTATTATGTCAAAGAAATTCACAGGTATACCAAAAGCTACTCTAATTTAATTTAATGGACTATTCAGAAAAACCCTGAAAAATCGAAAGTACCTGAAATTCGCCAGCCGAACCTTCTTAAATCGATCCATTGGCAAACCTGACAAGGATTTCCTATCTCTCTGGCGCAACAGATGTGTGCATCATCGACACTTTTAAGTTTTTTTATGTGTATAAAAGACGAAATTAGAATGTTCAATCTTGATACCCAATCCGAAGAAAACATCAGGAAGTAAAGATTACCAAGAACGAAACAAGATTACCAAGAACGAACGAAACAAGATTACAAAGAAAGAAGATACACTACACTGCAAAACAAATAAAAACAAGAGGAAAAACATACACAGGAAAACTGAATCAAATAATCGACACCCAATAAACCGAGGAATTTGGCAATCCCTAAACAGGGTACAGACAGACAACACAGGCAATTTAGAGAGGAACCGACAGAGAGTCACAGCCACACAAACATTGACATACACAAGAGAAAACGCTTCCAAACAAACAAAAAAATTCGCTGCAAATACAAAAGAACTGCTAACTATTCGTTTGAAGCCACCCAGGCCATCCCTCGTGTATTTCAAAAAAAGTTGTCATCCGTTAATGGAGCGGATCAACGTCTACGAGGAAAAAAATTCCTGAGATGCCTTTCTTGAAATTCTCGTGCAAGGGAGCTAGGTAAAAGATTGAGATCTTTTTTGAGAAATTATCTTCACATCTACGTCATCTATCCACGTCGGGGAAAATTTGGAATTTTCACACAAATTTGAAATGGGCTTGCATTTGAATTTGAATTTGAATTTAAGGTGGAATCTTTGAAGAGTGGAATTAAAGGTGGAACCTTTGAGGAGGCTCATTCAAATGCATGTTACTTGAAGGAGTGTCATCACAATACGCGACATACACAAATCTTAAATTTACTTGGACTCGGCCTATTTCCTTTTGGAAATATTTCAGGTGGGCTATTTCCATTTGGAAATATTTCAGGATAAGCTTGGATATGGACAAACTCATTGTTTCTAGGAGTATTCTAATGTCTATTTCGCGTTGCTCAGGATTTTTTCCTCCAAATTTTTTTAATCATAACTTTAGATTGAGGGTTTTGCTGTGATTGATAATCTCCTCTTCATGTGTAGGTTCTTTACGTACAATTCTAGGCCGAAGACTTACCCGGGAGGACTTCACCTCCCTTTTATCATGAAATTACTATTTTAGTTCTATATGAAAGATAGTAGTACCCTTGGTCATGCTTCTAGGTATGCGAACACAAACTGGTCCAAGTGTTTCAATGATATTATTATTCAAAAGTTCACAAAAAGCCCCTTTTTATTGTGTGTTTACCCTTGATTGCCACCTTTATTCTCATAGGGGAAGGCAAAGAGGTTGTCTCTAATCCAATCCAACTTCTTAGATCTGCCCTCCTTTTCTCGATACTGACGGATTAGGATCGATTATCCTAAAATAGTGCTTCAAATATGCATTATAAGTGCCTATTCTTCTACTAAGAGGAAACCTTGGAATTAGCCCATTACCTAAACTAACTACCATAAGATGTTAGATTGGGAAAAATTTCTTTTCGAAAAGGTGTTGCTCTTACTTTTTGGCATTTCCAATCATCGGTTCTAAGGAAGGGCAAACTAGACTACTTAGGATGCGAGCATACAAATCTAGGGATGGGCCCTCAACTGAATCACTATGAATAGTGAACATAAAATAGGCTAAAGTTTTCATTTTCATAATTATATGATGTTATATATTCCCTTTATCGACTCGTTGTGAACATTGGGCATTCAATAGGTACTATGTTTCCTTGACATCATCCCTTTCTTGTGGAAGCTTAGGTTTATTAGTTGTAGTTTGTCCATGCCAGCAATACAATTTCAGTATATTTTCACTCACATGTAGTGTTAGTTTAGTGTCTCCTTGATATAATCTCTTCTTTATAGTTCTTTGTGTTATATGATCTACAAGTGCCTTCTGTGTTGTATTTATCATCTTAGACACAATAATGGATGGTTAATGATGTTCATAATAAGGAAAAGCATAATGGATAGTCCATAAGGTTAACGGACATGCATGATTTGATAATCACCATGATAAGTTATGTTCATCCTTACACAAGAGGGATTAGGCTCTATTTCTATGTGAAATTCGTATTAATAATTCATGGAAACATCTTTGTTACACTATTAACTTAAACATAAGGAGGGAGATTCACTAGTATTAGTATTTATGGATTTGTCCAATTAATCGCTTATCACAAGTTCAAAAGCATGTAGGAAGAATTACAAAATCCCTTTATCAATATTGATTTCTCTGCCTAGTTGATGAGTTGTGAAAAGTACAAAAGAAAGTACGAATAATTACAAAAACCCTCCATCAACCACCTCCTCTCTATTTTTTTGAGGTCATACACAAATGGTGGAATTTTGAGGTGAAAAAGAGGATTTAAACTACAAAACCTCACTTGGAAAATCTTTTTCTCGGTGTTATGTAAAAGGAAATTCCCTGGCGTCAAATTAGAAATCATTAATAGGATAACAGATATGACATCAACAATATGCACAAACAAGAATTACATATCTTTCCCCATCTTTCATTTTAGAAAATTCCATTATCTACCCTTTAATGAAGGATAATTTGATAAGAAAGTAATGATAATGAGCCAATCATTAGCTTACTGCATAGTGTTTAGTATTTTCCATTACAATAAATATGTAGAAACTTCAATTAGTTTGAAACTAGGTGACAGACTCCCTAAATCTTGCAGATTAACGCCTTTCAAAATTAATCTTAAATTACAAATTGACTTTAGTTTTGTGACCATATCTGCTTGTAACCAACTCTAGGCATTTTTCACAATCATTCCAATGTTCTTGAGATCTCTTTCTAGAGTTGTCTTCCTAAATCACATTTCAGATAAAAATTAAAGACAGAGATGTAGCATTGCCCACTGATCATATATTATGTTAGTGCACAATGGAATCTCTTTATTTTTCCATATAGGTCTCCATAAATTTGATTGTCGGCTAAGTTCAGTCTATAGACTATCCTCCTAACATTCACAAACATCCCATTACTCCAAATATTTGTGATCAATCAATTTGTTGCTCCCTCCACTTAAACAATTCATTCACAGTTTGTTCATTAAATGCATCCTGATTGGCAGAAACCCTCCCAATAGATCTGATGTGTCTACAAAATTAATCACCCATATTTCTTATCTCTCACACCTTCAACCTAAATTTGACTAGTAGAGATTCCAAGCTATCCTGAAGGTATTCCCAAAGATTTTATTCAGTCATCCATAGTACCTCATTGGGACATATTCTAGGACTTACAATTAGCAAACATATATGATATTTAAGTTTGTTGTTGTGCTGAAACATATCTTAGATTTAATTTTGAAGTTGTAACGTGAATCCTAGAGCATCAAGGTTTTATCTAAAGGCCACTAAAATGTATTGATGACATATTTGCAAATTAGACATTAAGTAATTAGGTCACGCTCTTTACTATGACCCAATAACAATGAAGCTCATTTTACTAGTCCCATGATTAACATTATTCTCTGCCTTACAGGAATAATGCTATAAATCATCACAGTAGACCTAGTAATGGCCAATCCGAAAAATACAAAATAATGCTTTTACCACCCAATAGCTTGGCTTGACAAAGTCAAAATAAAACATTGGCAGTACTCCTTTATTTTGATATTCATATATGACCTTGCACTAGCTTGACATGGTTTGACTAGTAATTTATAAATTTACTATTAAAGCTTGCAATTTCGAATTTGGATATGATCCTTTATTCCATGGAAATCTCGGTTATTGGTTGGCGTTACCTATACTTATCTCCATTGGAGTCATAATTCTTGGTCTCCAATGTTCAAATAACTTGAATCTGATTGACCAAATATACATTCTTATTTGTGTCCCTTATTCTATCACTTCAATCATATTAACTAAACTACAAGGATATATAAATAACCCATAACCAACCCTAACTTGTGAATTTTTATTAATATTGTATTCTTAGTCCCACAAATATAAGTAAACAATTGTATAAAACAATCCTAGTTAACTATTTTCTTAACAAATATTCAAATATATCAATTTGACCCTTGGAAATGGTAGTTGGGGAGGGTATCAATCATGTACTTAGAAAAGAATAAGTTAGAATCATGGATTGGTTATTTTATGTGCATTACCACTTTCACCAAATATTAAAGTCTTAACATAATGAATTGATATCATGGCAAAGAGAGAGGTCAAGTTTGTGCATGTCTTGATAAATAAATGTTCTTAATTTAGGCTCATTCGAATGGATGTTTCTTGGAGGAATGTCATCACAACATGCGAGATGAACGCAAAAATAAAAAATTATCTTGGGCATATGGTTGATTTTGTTTTGGAAAGGTTTCAAGATGAGCCTTTATATGGATAAAGTCATCATTTTTAGGAGTATTGTAATGTTTTTCTTTCCTTTCTCGAGATATTTTTCTCTCAATTTGTTTAATCTTAACTTTAGATCCATAGTTTTGTTATGAATTTATTTAATCTTAACTTCTCTTTTATCATTAAATTCCTATTTCAATTCCATATGAGAGACAATAGTACCCTTGGTGATGCTTCTAGTTAGGCAAACACCAGTAGGTTTGAGGTTTTCAACATTATTATCATTTGAAACAAAAGGGTTTCCTTCATGAAATGATTCTTCACAATCACTATATAATGAATGATGATATGGTGGTTGGACAAGACAATCGAACGAAGGGTTATGCACATAAATACATGAGGAATTAAAATACTCATGTAATTGGGGATTTTAAAAACCACTCCGATCTAGGAAATGATCATATTCAACCCCTCTATTTTTGGAAATGGTGTCTAACTAGAATATACATGAAACTATGACGAAAGAGTGATCTTTCAGAGTTCTTACGATGTGACTGGTTTGCGCATGATATTTTAGTTAGGATTTTATATAGATAAAAAGAGAAAATTATGTTTGTGGATGAGAAATGCCATTAAAAACCTTTCATGATAACTAAAAGCTAGACTGTGTGACCCTTCATAAGTAACATACTGATGCAACAAAAGCAACAAATTATGCCATTTAGATTATAAGGAGGAAATTGGCATATCTTTCACATGATATTCACGATATTTACTCATGATAATTTGGTTTTAGGGAATGTCAGACATTGCAAATTTTATGACCATTTCTCTCTCTCAAAGGAGAGATGAGTAGATGCTTCATTGAAATCAATATCTACAACCATATCTAGATAACCCACTCGAGACTTCTTCATATCAAAAGAAATAGGAAAAATACTTGATAACCCCTTTATTATAACACTAAACCAACTGAAGGAATTCCCACTAGTTAACCTTGTGGAACAATTTCGTGCATTCATCATATGCCTCTATTATCTCGAATCTAATGGATTTAAACTCGATAAGGGGTTCCATTATTAGAAACTAAGAGGGCTTCAGCCAGGAATTAAGTTGAAACATAAAGGAAAAATGCACAACGAGTCGGTAACCAAACCCTTACTTGTCTAGCAATGTGAAAAGTATGAACAAGAACAATGAAACAACAAGCTCCTAGTAGCCTTCAAACCCCAAGGGATTAAATCAAACATTGAAAACTAAGAGGTATGGTACAAATAAATTAATCGTTGTCATATATGAGTGTCCATGAGTAGTCAATTTGAGACAATTGGTGCAAATCAGGATAAAAATCTACGACGAGAATGCCAAATCACCCATAAAACCCTGATAAAAATATCAAAGAATTAACACTTAGCCTGAAAACCATCATTTTTCATGCTTATTGATCTGAAACTTTCAAAAGATATATCACCATACGCATGAATATAAACTCACACTAATCATAAATGAGTTGTCTAGTCAGTAGTATATTTATCCCAAGTAATATCACAATTTCAAAACTTGAAAGAAAACTGCATGAAAGAACCATACCAGTCATACAAAGCCAAATCCAAACATTGACATATAGAAACATTGAAATAGACAAAAAAACCAATGCTAATACAGATGATAGAATAAGAGGATGTGAACAAAAGAACATCGAACTATTTTTTGAAAGGAACCCATATATATTCATTTCAATATTCCATCCCTCAATTATCTAAAAGAAATGGCTTGATCAACCATTAAAAGAGTGGATCAAAGTTCACCATAATGTCGATTACAAAAAGGCATCAGGGGTAAAAAAAATCCATTTCATCTATAAGTTAAACTCTACCCTAATTTAATGTGATTTACAACTCAAGTTCAAGATCACGTCAAACCTAATTTGTAAATTTAAATTGTAAATATGTTCCTTTTAATTCTTGTATTTCTATTTATGCATTTGTAACATCCGAAAGAAACTAAAGGTAATACATATACAAATTTATTGTATATGTACATTTTACTGTATTTAATTTTTTTGATTATAAGGTTTTGCAGATTTTGAAAACAAATCTTATGGAGAATTATCAATTTTCTTCTGTAATCATATAAGTACTAAAACAATATATCTTATTTTGTTGCTTGATCTATTTTTTCAAATTTTTTCATATAAAGGCTTTTTTGTTGAAATAGTTTCTGTGATTTTAAAGACTTTTTTACCTTTTTCTTATATCTTTTGATATATTTTCTCCAAACTTATGTCATTGTTTGATACAATAGTTGAAGACTAAATATTTATTAAATAAATTATCCTAGAAGTTGAGAAATAAAATACATAGTTAAAAGTATGTATTCCTTAGAGGAAACTAGTCTCCAAACATTCATCTTTGTAGTTTCCAAACAACTATAATTTTTTCTAGAGCATTATGATATTTAGAATATATTTCCTTTTCACTCGTACCATAGGTCATGTACTTGACAAATACAAACATATATCTATGCATGCTACCCATTTCCACTATAAAGTAGATTCATTATTATTTTGAGAATAATAATATTCAACTAAATCACTCAAGGGTTACATTATCTCTACCCATAGCTTGATGCATTTCACATCACATCCAAATAATAAGAAATCTCTCAACAAAACTATCGTACCTGATCATAATAACTTTTACCATTTTACCAAACTATTTTTAATAAAAAATGGATTGAAAATGCACCCATGTAGGGCATGGCTTCTATACTTTATGACCCCACTCTATATTTTATTCCTCCCTCTCTCGAAAATATGTAAAAACTACACTTTTAAGCAACTCTAGTATACAGGAAATCTCCACAGTACTTTAAATGTAATTGGCAACCCCAACTTATTGCATTTTTAGTATGGTATCCCCTTATAACTTTTTACATAACATATATAACTCATTTCACATCATGTAAGAAGAAACAATGTAATTTAGCTGGTTTAAGTAAACATAATTGCCATATATGACCATTGTCATCTGTAGACATGATTTAAACAACAATAACACATGCTCATTTCTATGTTTTTGCATCTCTTACTACGAAATATATAGAAGTACCTTAGATTGCATTATTATGCAAGAGACACTGAATATAAACACACAAAAATAAATACGAAGAGTTTAGTTTATGCTAAAATACGATTATATATGATTCCTTTCTAAAATTTAGCCATATAATAATTTTATTGTACCTTAAAACCACTTCCGATTATTTTTTCTTTTCATGAACACAAGCACTTGCATACATGATAATAATAAGACAGAATGCTAACGTCCCAAATTTTGGGATTTCATAAACACACGTAATCACTATTCCTTATTGATCATTGTGTTAGGCATTTGCTATTATTTCTAGCTCTCCTATTTGAGTTTAGTTGTCACATGCATTAAGGAGAACTTCGTTGAGGACTCTGAGTCACCTAGTTGTTGCTTATGGTGTTAAAATTGAGTTTTCATGTATTTCATTAAGAACTCTAAATCAGCTAGTTGTTGCTTATGATGATCAAATCACTTCATCTATGTTTGGGTGTATTACCATGGAACTTCCACCACTTATCAAGTGTCTGCCCATTCAAAGATAAAATTGAACAATGCTTGTTTTTAGGGAGGACATAATGTAGTGATAGGACTATTTTGGTACCACCTACTTGGGTTCTAGTGCTTCATTAAGGCGGGGGATATACGTATTAAAATATATCTATTTTAGTCCAATATTTATTAAGAATTGAGAGGGATTTAAAGAAAATAAGAAAACAATCGATCAATGTATAAAAGATCTAGGTTAAAATATATCTATATTGATTTATTCATTTATTAGAGAATTTTAGTATTACTATGATGGGTTCTTGTTTTAATTGTAGGAACAAGTGGATCAAACTTTCATATATTTTTACAGAATCATCCATTTTGATTGTTTCCTCTCAGTTCCCCACATATGTGCCTGACTTGTTTTCAATTGTCAATGGCTGAAGTTCATCAGATTGGTTTATTGTAAAATGAGCATCAACATTATTTGATGAGTCCTTAATTAAGTTTAATGCATCCATTTGTTGAAAAAATATCTTATTTCCATCGACCATATCTTCACTACTATCTATCAGGTTATATAGCTTGGACTTAACATCCTCTATCTCCCTCAAGAAAAGTGTCCTCTCCTGTGTGGAATTTTCCAGTCCTTAACTAGTTTTCTGTAATAGTTTCCTAATTTTATAATTATCATTTGCATTTTCCTCAAATATTACTAGTAGTTTCTCATATTCACCTGCCATTTCCTTCATTTTCAATTGTAGTTCACGCGCTTCATTTGTTAACAAGCTAAATAATCTATCAGAGACTAAATTGTCATCCATGTTTCTCCAAAAGTCAGACTACTCCTAAACATCCACTGTACCTCCCGTGTGGGTAAAAAATATACCATGATGACTTTCAGAAATCTAAATGTCATTTTCCTATCCTTGTTTCTTCATTTCCTCAAGAACTTCAGTTTATTTTGGGATAAAAGAGCAAATGGGGCTCCCCTATACAATACAAAGACTTCTGGAAATGTTATGGAACCTATCTCATTTCAAAAGTTATATATTCTCAGCATGCTCCAAAGAATATGATACACTATTCCACAACTTCACTAATATATTTCTCTCAGATATAGCTTTCTCATGCATCTTCACTAATTTTCCATTCTCTTGGGACATCTTCATGAGATTTGTTTGAATATTTTGAATCTAATCAATCATTTCTTGTTGCCACATTTATAAGTTCTACTATGGATGGTCTGACTTAACATCAGACGAGGAAAATACAAATTATGTTTGTGGAATATTTCCATTATTTTATAGTCCTAGTGTTCCACTTGTCTCCTCTTGATGTCCATCATATTTCATGCGAAATTTTAGATATGTTTTACCATCTTCCAACTATATCCTCAGTTCATTAGAATCCTTTTTAGGCACAATATTAATTTCTAGTTCTTCAGCCTCATTTCTCAATTCTTGATATTCTATAATGCCCCTTAAAGTTGTGTTAAATTCAATGGAAGCCTTATTTTTTGTACAACGCCTTGCCATAGTTTCCTAATTCCATTGTTTTCTGGCATTGCCTACTCATACATGTCAACGAATATTTCATTCTCATAAGTTATCTCCTTTAATTTCATTGTACACTCCTAAACCTCCATTCATGTATGGATCCCCTCCAGTTCTACTTTTCAATCCCCATTGATACTAGCGTGTTCATGCAATAATGCAGTTTCAACACTACCTCAAATTTATTCTTCATGCCCTTGAATTAAGCTTTCACGGCCTATTGCATTTGTCCCCGTTCCATCTTCCATGTCTTGTACATGCTCTATACAAATTCTACTACCTCCAAAATTCCACCACATTCTTCTTGCATCTTCTCTTTATCACATTGTTTTTTCATATAGCTCAAGAATTCTTTCATTCTCTTCTGATGTATCCTGCAATTTTATTAGTAGTTTTGCAATCTCTTTTCTAAGACGAAGAGCTATATGTTCTACTTCAACATTCATAGAGCCTGTTACATCTGGTCAAATATTTGGGGAATCATCCTTTGTAGACATGTGTCCCTTTCTTAAAAAAAATTGATTCCTTTCTTTAATTTCTTACTCAAGTTCCTCAACTTGATACTTGAATACATGAACTAGTTCTTGGGATTTTTCATTGATTTCATGTCTATATTCCTCAACTTTATTTATTTCATATAGTTCTTGCATGACTTTCTCATACATGATACTTATTCCTTCATTATCTTCAATAGACTCCTATACATTTTTTGCATAAATCATCAACTTCCTTAGCCAAATAAATGGAAGTTCCCCGAGCTTCTTCTTCACATTGATTGGTTGCACTAATTTCTTCAACAAAATATTTAAGCTCCCTTTTCTCTGGTAAACCATCTCTAAATGATGTCCCCTCTGCCAACTCTAGAGAATCCATTGCAGAGTTCAGTTGGAATTCTCCATCAACATCTGAAAGTGTCATCTTATCACAATGGATCATCAAATCATCAACATGCCTTTCCAAATTTTATTTGGCTTCTAGGTAGACGCAAAACTTATTACGAAGATATTTTTATTCCCTTCAGCACAAATTAACATGTCTGTAAAGAAATTCATTCTCCTCACTGATGGAAGAAAGATATTATTATGATGATTCCTTTTGGTTCATAAGGTTTCTGTCCTTCTCATGCATAAGCTTCTATTCCAAAGCTTTGAGTAACTAATCTCCTAATACAACTATCTATTCTAGAATTTTCTCTAGCTCTCCACCCTCATAACATTCTTGGTACCTTCTTAGCTCTTTTATCAACCTTATATTTTCCATTTCAACCCTCATCACCTGAATATTTTGATCGATATTGTTCTTTATAATTTGTAGCTCATCCATTAACACATTCTTCTCCTCCTCTAAAATGTGTGCTTCTACAACCATCTTATCAGAAGCAACTGCCTCTAGTCTCTTAAATTTGTCTTATTCAAAATAAAGCATCACCTTTCCACACTATGCATCTTCCTCACGATGTTTAACAAAATGTTTTAGTTTTTAATTTTTAATATCCATTTCTTTCATTAATGTCTCTAAAGATTCATGTCTTTTCAGAGCTCCTACAAGTGTAGATTCCAAATATGTTTGTGAAGGCCATTTCGTATGACCAGGAAATGGGCTTGCTAGATCTCCCATATCCCATCCATATCATCCAAAAGAGGTGAACAAGGCCATGTTTCCATAGTCATATTCTTGAGTGGGAGGCACTTCTTCGGGATAACCACACATATGACTTACTTCTTCCTTCAACTGTTGAATTTGAATCATCAAATTTATAACATCTCTTCTAGCATCTTCAGTTACAGATGAAGTATTCCAAATAATTTTTTCTCGTTGTGCAAATTTCAAATTGTAAAGTGTATCTACTATAGAATAATTATCAGGGTTAACATTGGTAATGATAGTCATTTTAGATTTTCCACCAAGAGAGAAGAAATGTAAGTTTTGAATCACGATATGGTACATGTTGTAGTTCCCTATTGCCAATATTTACAAGATTCATGATTAAGATCCCAAGAGATTAGAGTGATTTATTAACATTTGAGACCCCTTTCAAGTGCTTACCCTCAACACCTGAACTCTTTTATCTCCTTGAACCTACCAGATCAATTGGATTTAGGCATCCAAATCTATGATGAGTCACCAAATCACTCTCCACTTACTTTCAATTATAAGTACGTACACTATGTGAGTTGCTACTAGCAAGGTTCATATTTTTTGTTAGGACTTTCTTGTTGGTCGCTCACTGTAGGAGTAGTCTAAAAACACCATTCATACCTTTCACCTCAACTTATGAAATGTTTTTAACATCCACCTCTTTCTTGGCATCTTCCCTAATCTACAATTTTTTTGATCGTGGTTCTAGGAGATCTGCAACCTGCTCATTGTATCTTTTTATAAATGAACACTTGAAAATTAATTTTAATTTTTATTCTTTTCAAGTGTCTTCTTCCTTACAGATTCTTGCAATCAAATTCTTAAAAACACGGGTGTCATTCCATTATTTGCACTCAGTTTTTTTCTCTACGTCGTCAATATCACCAGACATGGTATGTGTTTCCCACTCCAAGTCTTACCATGTGGAAACATATCATTTTTGTATCCTCCCATGTATTTATCAACCATGGGAAATATATATTCTTTGAAAAGTTATCCCTGATATATATTTTCCCTAGCTACAAGGTCAAATGTAAAACAAGACAAAGAGATAAAGGAAAAAATAGATAGATGCAAACAGATGGAAAAAGAGATGCAGGGAGGGGGAGAGGGAAGGAGAGAGTAAGGGGAGAGAAAGGGGGGAGAGGTAGTGCAAGAGAGAGAGAGAGAGAGAGAGAGAGAAGGAGTAGGGGGGAGGGAGAGAGACAATTGGGGGGAGAGAGTGGATAGAGAGGGAGAGAAAAAGAGAGAGAGGGAGAGCGAGTAAAAGGGGGAGGGAGAGAGATGCCCATAGTTCACAACAAGCATATTTCCTTTATTGAATTGTTGTGAAACATAGTGTTGACTTGTTCGTGTATTCCTTTATATGTTCTCACAACTGGTGTTGACCAAATAAAGCCACTCATTCATCCTTGTCATAAAAGAATCCTTGAACTTAACTTGAAAGAGAACATAATTTTATGAGATAGATAGGCCATAGTAACATAATATACAAATCAAGATTAGAGCAAGCTTTCACATTGAACAAGGAATAATCTATGCTATAGGATAGAAGAAGGCAAGGTGATTATTATTATTACTATCCAATTTTAAGGTCATGGTGAAGCCATACACAAAATTGGTGTATGAGACCCCCTTCTTTGTGGGACAAGGGACCCATCTTTGCATGGCGATTTGACTACTATGTCTATGAAGGCATGCATACTCTACCCCCTCTCGTTTTGAAGCTGTGACCTCTTAGGCGTAGCACATGCTCTTAACAATTGAAGGTTGAGTGTAAATTCTAGTAGAGTATTCTCTATGTGAATCCCATTTGTCGCATTAGAATTTGATAGAGTTCTCATTTTTATATATTGTTGGAGTGTGGCTGCACATTCAATACGTGTTAGAGATTTTGCATGAGTTTATATGTCAAGTAGGAAAATCACAACATAACATACAATACTTAATCAAGAACACATGCTCATGAATACGACGCAATTACTTGACATAACAACTTGGACCTCATGAAAAATTTGTTTTGGTAAATGAAAGAAAAGATTTATCTTAGTGGTAACTTACGAAGGAGAACATCATGTTATTGTAGAGAATATAACATATTTCATCTAGTTTAGTGTTCCTATACCATAGTTTATTTAGAACATTTACGAAAAAAATAGAAAAATTCCCTTGTCTATTACTTCCATTTGTAAGTAATACAAAAATAAAGTTCGTTACTTATAAATAAGGGTGGTTGTTCATGCCCATAATAATTCACTGTGAATGCATCTGTATATAAAGATTCTTAGATATGCATTACAATAACACACAAGAAGGTTTATCTCTTTATTCCTCTCCAAAGTCCCAAATAGGTTGTAATAAGCTCCCAGTGAGTGAATGATTAATTGAGTGTTGGATTTATAACCCATCTGTTTATATGGATTTGAGATTTGGGGCCCCGTACTTGGTTGTAGATAGTTGTCTTACATATAGAGGATCTAGACTTATGCATCAATGCCTTATTTGGTGAAAATTTATTCATAAATATTTTTCAATTGATTTTTCATTGTATGTTATTTTATATACACGCACATAATTAATATTCATAAAAGTTTTATCATATTTTTTGTCTTAAGGCATTAAATCCCACAAATCATAGTGAGATGTGCTTGAGTGTGGCTTGATTAATTACATTGTCAGAGAACCAATATGCATCCACAATGTATATCAAAAGAATAAAGGTGCATTATAGGATGCATGTGGGATCATAAGAGAGGAATCATGTCACTATACTAGGGATATAAATATAAAAGGGTATGAAAAATGTTAATGACAAAATGGATACCTACAATATCTAGTGAAGGTAGGGGTCTTTTAAATTGGGAAGGTGTATTGGGTTTGTATTGGCAGGGGGTTAAATAAAGTGAAATTTAGAGGTGTTTTCATGTATGTATTAAAATTAATGGTATTGTTTAGTATGCCATGAACACACAGGTTATGTCACCAGTTCATGAGTGAAGCCACCATTGAATCCAAGAGGGTTTAAACCAAGAATTAGGGTGAAACATAGAGGGAAAATGCATAATTAGTGTATCACCAAACCCTTACTTCTATATCATTGCAGAAAATATGAAAAAGAACAATGAAACAACAAATTGCTGGGAACTTTGAAACCCCAAGGGATTAACTCAAACATTGACAACCAAGAGATATGGTACATAGACATTAATGTTTTTCATATATGAGCATTTGTGAGTGGTGGATTTGAGATAATTGGTACAAATTAGGATTAACATCCTTGACTAGAATGCCAAGTCACCCATAGAACCCTGATACAAATCTCAAAGCACTAACCCTTAACCCAACAACTATCATTTCGCATGATCACAAATCTAAAACATTCAAAAGAAATATCACCATACACATGAATATAAACTCACAATAATGATAGAAAGTTGCCTAGTAGGTAATATATTTAACCCAAGCATTATCACAATTATAAAAATTTAAAGGAAATTCCATGTAAAAACCATTCTAGTCTTATCATATTTATACATTAAGAAACTCTGTAATAAAGTATATATAAATATTCATGGATAATAATAATAATAGCTAATAATAATAAAAATATATCTTTTCATGCTACCCATTTTCACTATAGAGTAGATTAATTATTATTTTGAGAATAATAATAGTCAACTAAATCACTAAAGGGTTACATCATTTGTACCCATAACTTGATGCATTTCACATCACATCCAAATAATAAGAAATCTCTCAACAAGACTACCGTACCTGATCATAATAACTTTTACCATTTTACCTAACTATTTTTAATAAAAGAATGGATTGAAAATGCACCCATTTAGGGCATGGCTTCTCTACTTTATGACCCCACTCTACATATTATTCCTCCCTATGTGGAAAATATGTAAAAACTACACTTTAGACTACTCTAATCTATAGGGAACCTCCACAATACTTTAAATGTAATTGAAAACCCCAACTTATTTCATTTTTAGTATGGTATCCCCTTATAAGTTTTACATAACATCTATAACTCATTTCATATAATGTAAGAAGAAGCAATGCAATTTAGCTAGTTTAAGGAATCATAATTTCCATATATGACCATTGTCCTTTGTAGACATGATTTAAACAACAAGAACACATGCTGATTTCTATGTTTTTGCATATCTAGCTACGAAATATGTAAATATATCTTAGATTTGATTGTTAGGCACTAGAAACCAAATATAAACGCACACAAAGAAATATGAAGAGTTTATTTTATGCTAAAATACACTTCTATATGATTCCTTCTTAAAATTTAGTCCAATAATAATTCTATTTTACCGTAAAACCAATTTTGATTGTAAAGTCTTTTCATGACCACAATCACTTTCATACATGATAATATTAACAAGACAAAATGTTGACATCCCAAATTTTGGTATTTCATAAATACAGATAAGAATTATTCATTATTGATCATTGTGTTAGGCATTCACTATTATTTCTAGCTCTCCTATTTGAGTTCAGTTGTCATGTGCATTGAGGAAAACTTCATTAGGTACTTTGAGTCACATAGTCGTTGCTTATGGTGTTAAAATTCAGTTTTCATGTATTTATTTAACGATTCTAAAGCATCTAGTTGTTACTTATGATGATAAAATCACTTCATCTATGTTTGGGTATATTATCATGGAACTTCAACCACTTATCAAGTGTGTCCTCATTCAAAAATCAAATTGAACAATGCTTGTTTTTAGGGAGGACATAATGTAGTGGTAGGACTATTTCACTACCACCTACTTGGGTTCTAGTGCTTCATTAATGGGGTGGATATATGTATTAACATATATCTATTTTAGTCCAATATTTATTAATAATTGAGAGGGATTTGAAGAAAATAAAAAATAATTGATCAGTGTATAAAAGATATAGGTTAGAATATACCTATATTGATTTATTCTTTTATTAGAGATTTTTAGTATTAGTATGGTGGGTTCTTGTTTTAATTGTATTAACCTATATATCTATATATATATATCTATATCTATATCTATATATTATATATTAATATATCTTATATATTATATTATCTATATATATTATTGATTAGAGATTTTTAATATTAGTATTGTGGGTTATTGTTTTAATTATATTAACCTAAATCTCTATCGATTTATTATTTTATTAGATATTTTTGGTATTAGTATGGTGCGTTGTTGTTTTAATTTTATTTAGCATTTGTATGAATTTCGTATTTTTCTTTTCAATTTAATTAATTACCATCAAGGTTGATCCCATAGAATTCCCACATGCATATGTCTTCACTTCGAAGGCATACTATCTTCGAAGAATTTATCTTCAACTCTCCTTGACCTATCACATATCCTAAATACACCAAATGTTATTTTGAAAAGTCACACTTCTTGAGATGTGCCAACAATTGGTGCTTCTTTAAAGTCTCTAGCACGTGCATCAAACATGAGATGCGCTCCTCCTATGTAGAAATGTATTATAGTAAATCATCCAAATAAATAATAAAATATGAATAAAAGTAAAAAATATATCATTCATTAACTTCATGAATGTATTTGGTGCATCACATAGGAAAAATATCATAACTAACCACTCATACAAACCTATTCACATAATTACATTCTAGGTTAAATTCCATCATTGAATAATTTGTTAAATTGATTCACATCATTAAAATTTCATTAGTTTTTTTTCCTTGTTATAAGAATAGAACAATTGATTACTTGGTTAATGAAGAAATTAATTAATGGAAAAGTATGAAATGTCCTGTCTAATGAAAATATAAATTATTTTTATTAATGAAGACATGATTATATATAAAATTTCAAATGGACTTAGTATTATCAACTTATTAGAAATAGAGGGAGTGTTTTTGTTAAGATTCAGAGTTAGGCACACCTTTCACTAAAGGGCCTACCATGGGTGACATCCCCATCAAACAATTTGCGGAAACGATATCACAAATATTATGTTGGGTGAGGGCATTGCAACATGTGGAGTTATGTGAGTTGTTCGAGAGTGTGGTCATGTGAGGGCCTAGTTTTAGTAGAAGGTCATGAGAGAGAGTCGTGAAAGAAAATTTGACTTAAATGGGTGTAGGTGTATGCTCTATTGTGAAGTATGTGGTTGTGTGAAGGGATCATATGAAGTGTGTCCACACGACAAGATGGACTCGAAAATACAACATGTATATATATGAGAGTTCGTTTGAGATGTGGCATCCTAAATGGATGATGGGGCAGCTGTTTCAATTAGGTTTGTAGTGAGCATAGATTGCACATAACATGATTGGGCTAGTCACATGAGTGGGTCGAGAGAGTTGTGTGGGAAATCATGCAGGTGGTTTGAGCAAGCAACCACATAATCAGGCAAGGTGAGTTGTTTTATTAGATTGGGTAAGTTGTGTAATCAGACAAGGTGAGTAGTAATATGAGTGGCCCACATGAGCCATGCCAGTAGTTATACGAGTTGTATAAGTGGGCCAAGTGACTTGTAGGAGCAGGCTAAGAAATTTGTGTGAGCAATTGGGTGAGTTATACAAGTGGGTCCAGTGAGTCGTGTGAGTGGGATGGGAAATTTGTGCGAGTAATCAGGCTGGTCATTTGAGCCAAGTGATCGAACCTTGGAATGGCAACAAGTCATGTGGAGTATGCTAGTACAAGTTGGTACAAACACTTGGAGTTATGTTGTACCTAGGGGCGTGTGGGCTAGGGGTTCTTACAAATATTTTGGTATATTTTTGAGACAATGTTGGGGCATGCAATGATATGGTAGAGAGAGAATTCATGTGACCATAGTAGATATAGATCACACTGAGAGACCATGCGATATCACAAGTTGGGTGACTTGGATAAAAATTTTGCATTTGGTTGAGTGGATGGAAAATTTACTGTTCAAGCCAAATTTGGGGTTTCTAGTACAATGAAATTTTAGGTTTTATACAAAGAAATAATTTCGTACAAAGGTGCTCATTTGATAAAACACAGCAACAGAGGGGCTTCGTACTTGTACTTAGAATTGTCTTGCGATGACTTGCAAACAAGTCATTGCACAAATTAATGTTGTCAATTTTTCGTAATTTTCCAAGTGTGAGGACTTGTAATTTGTATATTGTATTGTTCTTATATGAGCACATTTTTTAGGGGTTAGTCTAAGTGTTGCCCTCCCTATACATATATATATATGTTTATTTATTTTTATTTATTTATTTTATATGTGTTGATGATTTTTTTATTATGTATATACTTACTCTAATTGGTTAAGTCAATATTCTATTAACATTTAAGTAAGAGAATAAGTAGTGGCATAACTCATTTGAGCTAACATTTTGCTACACTTGGAAGTTGTGAAACATGTCGATGTTACATGCTTTAGAGGACAGTGTATTCTCTTAAGTGGT
>APFE030593155.1:149501-183234 GCA_000404065.3 Pinus taeda | reverse complement strand
AGTGTGTTTAAGGCCTACCTTATGTCCAACGCAAGTTTGGGGATGCCCTCGCTTCTTTGATCCAAATGAGTTCCTTTATCGCGAACCTGCAAACACAAACAAGGAAAACGATTAAATAGCACCCGAAAAACCAATATTACAAAACATATTTAACATCAAAGTCAAGGAGTCCATGAAAAAAATAACATGAGATACTTGTTGAGAAAAATGAGCCTGATTGTATTAATTCAAAAGAAGAAGAACTTTACAACCTTTGCCTTGACGGTGTACAAGCTCCTCCCAGGGTCCAACAAGAAGTCTCCTCTACCTTGACAAGATTCACTCACTCCCCAATGAAGCCAAAAAGGTATGTGATCTCTCCTCTTAAGCTCAAATAGGAAGTCTTGATTTCACCAGCATTTACCCTCAAAATTGTTGAGCTTCTAACCTCTCTAGCCAGTAGCCCAATGCCTCAATTTATAGTGCAATGGAGGGAAGTTACTAGGTCCTTCTTCAAAGGGATAGAATCCTCCTTCAAAGGGATAGCTCCTCCTAACAAGGGATTAGCTCCTTCTATTTTGGGATGCATGAACCTTGGAGCGAAACAATCCACGTCAAAATTCCTTCTAGAAAACATTCTAGAATTAACCCAAAGTGAGTTTTAAGATAAAATTGTGCCTTCTTGACGTTTCAAGGGGTACGCACCTCCCCTTTACCTACAGAGCGTATAAGTACGCAGGTACTCTGAACAAAGGGTGCGGGCCCGCAGGCAAAAGTGAGAGAAAGTGCGGAACCAGAGTTACATTGCTTTTTGATGTCTTTCTCTCATTTCCAAAGCTTTTTTTGAAGAGCTGAGTTCTGACACTTTCTTAGCAGGCTGGTATAGGTGGTGATAGACCCATACTGACTGCAAATAATCAAGGTGACGATATTTTTCTGTAACAGTGCTATACCACACTTGTTACAAAATTCTTCAAATTCCTTGCTGCAGAATTCTCCACCATTATCTGTCCTCAACACTTTTATCTTCTTCTCTGTATGATTTTCCACCAGAGCCTGAAATTCTTTAAACCTATCAAAGACTTCATATTTCATCTTAAGGAAATATATCCATGTATTCCTTGAGAAGCCATCTATAAATGATACATAGTACACAGACTTACCCATGGAACCTTCACAGGTCTAAGCACATCATTGTGCACAAGCTCTAATATCTGTTTCATCCTCTTACCACCAGAGGGGAAACTCACCCGATTGTACTTCCCATATACACAATTTTCACAGAAATAAAAATCCATAGAGCTATTACTCATACCTTCTACCATACCTTTACCATGAAGTATTCGAAGGCCCTTCTCTCCAATATGTTCAAGCCTTTGATGCCACAGCATGGTCTTCTCTCGAGAGACCACTAGATTTTCTGCTCCATTTTCAGGAAGCATAGAACTATTGCACCCATAAACAATAGTGTTACCTTGCAGCTTGTACAGAGTTCCAATCCAAACTCCCTGCATCAATACCAATGCTCCTCGAACCATCTTGTAGGTATCCTTCTCGAACACTGTCAACACCTGCATCATCCAACTTGCTTATAGAAATCAGATTTATGGCCAATGCAGGAATATGCAGAACACCCGTAACGGTTCTAACCCTTCCACCTTGTAACTTCAACTTTACTTTTCCACAACCAATGATTCTAGCCTTCCTATCATCTCCTAAGAAGACATCACCACCATCGTATTTCTCATACTCGCACAACCACTCTCTATGGGGAGTGAAGTGAAAGGATGCACCTGAGTCAATTAACCATCCTTCATGATCTACATGTGTACTTGAAGAAGCCAAGTACACATTCCCACCTTCATCTGAGGTGGTTTTGAAATTATGCATTAATTTATTGGTTTTAAGACATTTCTTTAATCTTTAGAGACCATATACAAAAGAATGCACTTGATTTACTTTTTTCATTATATAATGGATAATTGTATGCCTATTCCTACTCCATTTTGATCAAGTGTTATCCTTTCTTATAGTTGATTTATACATATTTTAAATGTTAATGGTATCAACAAATCACTAAGAGCCTATTTTATTTGATTGATACTCAACACAATATTTCCTTTGTAATAAATCATGTCCCTTGATTTTCTCAATCTGTTAGGTCCCTATAATACTAGTTTAGCCCCCTCATTGTTATTGGTGTACCCATGTATCCCTCATATTGTTATAGTTTTGAGCCATATATGACCACTATTTTTATTATTGTCCTCGCATAATTATTGTTATGTACACTCTAATTATATTGTGACCCCTTAGAATCCTATATATAACAAGGGTGTCTTGTCTTTTGTATCATCTAATAATTGTTAATTTGTTGTGATAAAAAATAGGTTTAACCCTCAAAGAGGCTTTGATGTATATTTTCTTCTATTTTTTCATTTGGCTACATAACATTTGGTATGTGAACTTTGGATTCTAGGGTTTCACTTCTTCAAGTAGCTCGTCTTGGAATTTTTGTTATAATGTTTTTTCTACGAGGCTTAAGAATCTGAAATTTCTATTATGTCGAGCTGAAATCTTGGTGGAATTTGTGTACAAATTTCATATCTTGGTTCACTACATTTTCTGAGATATAGTCCAAAGAAGTTAGGGTTTTGGCATGCTCTAGAATCGACTCTCAAATTGGTGACCTAGGGAAAACCTCCATAAATTTCAATTCAAACATCAGATTCAAATATTGTAAAAAGACGTTGAAATTGCATAGACTTTAGTTTCATGTATATCAATTTTAGAGCCATCACTCTATTGAAACATACCATAATTAGGTCGTCATGGGAGATTTGGAATAAATTTATCTCAAGGAATCCAATCTTGGTCAATCTTGTGGAGTTGGAGAGCAGAACAAAGGGATACAAAAACACATTATTTGAGACATTGGGAGGCTGAAATTATAGAGGTACCATTGCTTCAAGATTAATCTCATAAAAGCAAGAAAAATGTGTGTATTTTTTAAAATAATTACATAAATTTTGTTTCAAAAATTAGTCTGGAGTAATTCAAAGGGAATAATAAAGTATATATATCATTATTTAGTTCCAATATGCCTTGAAAAAAAATGGATACTCTCAGTATGAAACCAGAAAGATCTAGTATGACACATGAAGAAGAGGATGAAATGCAACATGATATACCAAAATTGTGAGAGCAAGTGCAACCAATTTTGCTATCTCAAAAAGTAACCAAACTGAATTGGAAGTGATGATCAATGTTATGATGGATTTATTAGAATAAAAGATAAAATTATATATGGCACACTTGAGGGATGGTTTAAAAGTAGATATGGAAGGTTTGAAGGATGGTTTAAAAGAATATATGAAAGGTTTGGATGAAGGTTTGATGAACTTTCTACAAGAAATTCTTCCTAATGGCGACAAGGTATTCCGTGAAACTCATGATGATCAAAAAAATTAATGTTAATCATGATTTTCGAGACTCTAACTTTGGTTTGAAGACTAACAACATTCAAAAAATCGATATGAGGAAATTTGATGCCAAGGATACGACAATATGGATACTACAGATGGAGTAATATTTTGATCTACATGATGTGTAACACACACAAAAGGTACGCATTCCATCTTTATATTCATAGCCCAATAATTTTGTATGATATTGATGAGTTTTTCCTCATAGACAACTTCTCACTTAGTCAATATTTATGGAGGAAATGACAACACATTATGAGGATTCAAAGAACACCACTTTCCTTATGAAATTAATAAATCTCAAACAAAAGGGTTCAATGGAGGAAAAATTTTAAGGATGTAAATTTATCTTAAATATTAGAAACCTTGGCAAATATTACTAATCCATAATATGCAAACTATAAAATGGTTGGTGATATTTTAGTAAAAATATTCAAATATCTAATGATTTGATATAGTCTTTATAAAATTTTGGAGATATTTAACATAAAATATTTGTTTCTTATAAAATTTGTGCGAATAAGTATTTGGAAAAAATCGGAAATGGAAAATATTTTTTTTACGAAAGGCATGATAAATTATCCCATCTGTGAATATTAGCCCCTAAAATTTTCCTTCGTTCCATGGCGAAGCACATTGAGGACTTCCAAAAATTGAGTCTCACGGTAACTGATATTTAGAGGAGCATAGGATTGATGTCTTCATAGGGACTTTAAAGGATAACATCCAACATGAGGCTCGCGTCTGGAAGCCTAATTCATTGTGTTACACTGAAATTTGTCACCATGACTATCTGTAGTTAATATGGCTCCATCAATAGTCATATTATCCTCCTTGTGAAGCCTTATACCTCTGCTCTTCATGTCAAACTTCAAAAAAGAGAGAAAGTCATTAAAAAATATGTTTATCTCTGGGTACGCAGGTTCTCTCTACCTTGCCTGTGTACGCATCCCAAACTCATTGTACCTGCATACTTGTACGCTCTTTAAGCCAAAGGATGGGTGCGTACCCCTGTAAAGGTCAAAAGGCGCGAGTTTCATCTTAAAAAAGTTACTTGTGGTCACTTCTAGAGCCTTCTAGAAGAGTGTTTGACGTGTATTGAGCGCCTCCAGATGGTTCATGCATCCCTATGATAGAGGAACTTATCCCATCAAGAGAGGAGCTACCCCATCCAAAAGAGGGAGTATCCCATTGATGTTGGAACTGAATAACTTCCTCTAGAACACTATAAATACAGGCATTGGGCCAAGGGAGGGGAGGTTGAAAGCTGAACATTCCAAAGGGTAGATGCTGCTGGAATTAGGACTTCCATTGTAAGCTTGTGAGGAGAGATTACCATCCTTTCTTGTTTCATTTGGAAGTGGGTGAGCTTGTCAAAGTAGAGGAAAACTCTTGCTGGACCCTGGGAGGAACTTGCACAACACCAAGGCTCAGGTTGTAATGGTTTCTTTTTTGTTTCCTTAATACAAATAAGTCCATTCTTCTCAATGATTTGTTGTTAATGAATTGTTTCATATACTCCTTGGTCTATATGTTGAATATGCTTTGTTTTATGGATTATTTAGGTGTTATGTAATCATTTGATTATTAGTGTATGCAGGTTTCAAAGTGAAGGAGGAGCTCATCTGGATCGACGAGGCTGGACTACTGCAACAAGCGTTGGACTTGAGGTAGGATCGAAAAACACTTGGTTTCTCATAGAATAATGTATGTTTAGAGAAGGATTACTCTTAATTGTCTTGTTTGTCACTAAAGAGTCTTAGACTCCTAGGGAGGTTAGTTTTGTCAGCAAAAATAACTCTTTCCGCATGACACGAAAATAACTCTTTTCGTTTTGTCATTGAGGTTTTCTGGTTTGTTCCCCTTCCCCTCGCTCTCTTTTTCCGGAGCACCCTTCTCACTATCTTCTTGCTCCTTCTCTTGTTTGTTCTCATGTGCGGGATTTGCCTGCGCTACCTTCTCCTTGCTTCTACTGTCTGTTCTTCCGTCGCTCTCCTTTCCTTTCAGCTTTTGGGTGCTGTGTTCCTCCTTGCCCTCATATCCTCTCCTTCCCTTGTTGGTCCCTTCCTCTTTCTTTGACCTTTCATACCCTGCTATTTGCACACCTTCCTGTGTTGTTTGTTTGTGCATGATTATCTGTTTGTAAGTAGGGGTCCCTATGGACCCCTCGTTTAACATCTGTCGGGTTAGGATCTATCCACTCTTGAAAAGTTCTGCCACTCTGACCCTGTTCCTTTCTAGTTTCAAACCCTAGGTCTGAAAATCCGTGAATTGTAAACCCCTGTTTCACCCAGCTCTGTCACATCTTATAAAAATCATCCAGAGATATACCAGTGCACACAAATTAAGAATTTGCCTCCACACAGTAACTATTCACATTGAACTTCATAATCAATCTTCATAATTATACTTGTACTTGTATAAATGTAATTTTCATGGAAGGGAAAAGAAAAGAGAAAATAATAATAATAATTATTATTTTTCTAGAAAAGCATGTTCTTCATGCTTCTAGGGCTTCTAGCTTCAATAAGAAATTTTGTCATGAGTGAAAGTCCCTGTGGGCTATTTGTAATCAAAATAAATTATTACATTTTTTAGTTTAGAAGGGTATATTTGACACCCAAGACCATGTTGGCCCCACTAAGAGAAGCCAACATAAAGGGGGCCTAAATCGACCACATAGAAGGCTATAAAAGGAGGAGACTTCGACCTCATTTAGACACGTTCACTCAGAAGTTTGATCTCCAAACTAGAGAAGTAAAATCAAGTTCGAAGGTCAAGAAGAAGAAGAGAAACGCAAGCAAGAAGAAGGATTTCTATTTTTAACATCTTTAGCTCACACGAGCTAAAATTATAGGGTATCCATAAGAGTTGCAGCGCTTAAAATATTTGAAGATGTAGAATCAAAATTCTGTGAAGCTACAGGTCCAATGTTGTAGTGAAGTTGGGTTGAAATTCTGAAGCTAAGAAAGTTTTGAAGTCGTCGACCTTATGAACTTTGACTTGTTTGGCAAAGGTTTCTTTAGAGGGCTAGCTTGGTGCTTCATATGGTTTTCATCCTGTTCTTTGGGTCTTGGATGTCTCACTTTGAATTGATTCTATAAGAAGAGAAGATTTTTTCTTAGCTTCGAACCTATATTCTATGTTCCTTTTTGTTCTTGTGATTTTCATGTACTTTACGGTTTTGGTAATTTTATTGTTGAAGAATATATAACAAATTAATTAAACACCAACAAATCTCACAAGTAATTACCAAGTAAGATAAATCAAACCCTAATCTACAAACCTATTTCTTTCTCAACACTCTTCTGGAGTAAACAATGGAAATAATTGCATAGAAAAATAGCCATCACTAGGTAGCCTTTCATTAAAAATAAAAAATAAAAAATTGGGTCTTGTAAGAATTAATCAATTTAAGGAAATATCGTTTGAAAAAACTTTTCCCCAGTCAAATATACACATGCTCCTTGAAAGAAAAGTATATTATGTATAGGAATGACCTTGATATTTTTGCACTGAATTCACACCCCATAATGAGGGTGGATAGATAGGATAAATATCTACAGTGCTCTACCAATAAAGAGATTTACATGTAAGAGAGGTTGGATAGAACTTGCGTAGAATGAAGCATGGATTCCTAAATGATATTCATACCAACAACTTGAAAATTAAGAAAGGTGTCAAACTCTGAAAAGTTATGCTACTTGTTTGGTTTTGGTAACCTCAACATCTTTTTTAAAACTTTTGGGGAGAATAGAATCAGGTTGTTATTCAAATTGGGCCTGATAGTTTTGGTTTTTGAATCAAAATGATGGGCACACCAATAAATGATTTTTTGAAGTTGACCACTTATGGAACACATCAGACATTAGTTAACCCTGTACTCCAAATTTTGTTGTTTTCTTTCTCTTATGGTCTCGAATTCAAATACCATTGATATACAATTGACCAATGGAGATTTTTATCTCGATGTGCTAGTGAGTTAGCTATAACCCCACAAATATGCTACTTCTTCCTTTTATTTTCCATATTTGTTTATTTGTTCAATGCACTTAGATATATAGAGAGATCAATCGAGCCTCAATGAAGCTCTTGGCTATTAAAACCTTGAAGTATGGTAGAATTAGTAATATATCACATCATCATGTATCGCCTTCCAAGGGTCATTCAAGAATGATAACGAGATGTTAATAACACATGGAAAGTCATACTTAGATATAATTCTCATAGTACAATAAAAAATCAATTTATCCTTAGAGATCATACTTTCTTAAATGAGCTTTCAATTAGCTGCAAAATGAGAAAACAATTGATTTTCACTAAGCATGGAGTATAAGCGAAGAAGTCACCTTGATAGAGTTTATGATATGTTATGCACAAAGACTTTACGTGTGTAAAAGTTTGAATGTGTAGAAAGTTGGATATGTGGAAGTTCAAACATGTGGAATGATGGATGTTTGAGTATTGATGTGTAGAAAGATGAATGTGTAGAAGGATGAGTGTTTGTGTCTTCCATACACATAGAAAATTGATTATGGAAGAGTACGAGAGATTAATGTGTGGAGAGGAAAATGTATGAAGTGTAGAAAATGTCTAGAGCATGGAGATATGGAAGACGCTTGCACCACTACATCTTAGAAATTGTCTACGTATCTTTTAGACCACTACATTTTAGAAAATGACTAAGTATGAAAATTTGGTTAATGATAGACAATACATATTGGTGGTAATGGTATGCAAAAAGAAATCAACGTTCAGAGCCAACTGTGGGATTGGTGACCCGCTATGGGTTAATAAGAACCCAGAAGGCCTTAAATCGATAAGGCATGGAGTCAAAATATTTTAGCAAAATACACCAGCTAACCAAATAATAAAACAGGTAGAATATATACAATTATATATACTTCTATGGTACAAAGAAGACTTGAGAATTTTCAAGCGAAGAAATGATTGAGATGTTTACCATAGGTGAGCAACCTTAACACTTGATCATCCATTCCTTTCAAAATTTAGGAGTTGCAATGATTAGTCTTATTTATCAGATAAGGTGCAATAATAGAACATTGAATTTTGCATCCACCCAATGTTTTTTTTGGCTTTGGTCCATAAAAAAATGACTTGGCCTTTTGAGAAAGCTTTATCTACAACTTCTCTATTAAAATTTCTAGTAACTACTTATCTCTTTTGGGATATTCCCGAAAGCTTGTTCCCTTTGGTCTTCTAGATAAACCAATTGATGAAACCTTATTTGCATAAGTGTGATCCATTCTTCATCTTGTACTTCAGTTATTAAGGCATAAGCATCTTTGCATCTTTTCCATATACCAAGTAAATATAAATATTTACTCATGCTCCCCTGTAGTGTGATCCTACTATCCCATAACGCATTTAACAAATTTTCATGCCAATTCCTCTAATTTTCGGTAATGGTATGTTCTAAAATTTCTTCAAAATTTTGTCTATTAATTTAGCAAGTCCATTGCCTAGTGGAAGAAATTTGAGAAATTTGAGGATTGTCCTAGGAGTATTCCATACTTCCTAAAGGAATATGTAAATTTTTTATGCAATACGTATTGATCCATTGTGTATAATGAATTTGTCCGGAACACGAAATCTTACAAGCATATTTTTTTCCAAAAATGGTATAAAATGGAAATGCTTCAGCGAAATCGGAAAGTCATCAATTTTGATATATGTCCATCCAACACTTAATTAGGACTTATGAGACCAGTAATATCTAAACCTATCTAGAGAAAAACCGCTCAACCGCAAGAGGCCTTTCTTTTTCTTTCCTAAAATTTCTAATAAAGTAAAAAGAATTTATTGTTTAAAAAGATGTGCGCAATAGAATCCATTTATAACAATTATTTGACCTAGAGCAAAACGTTATTGACAAACATGCGTAAATAACCTTTTATCTCTAAGATGCTTTTATCTAACCCGTGTTGCCATGTAAATGCAACATGCTGTTGCATGTTCGAAGTTGGCTTCAATAAAGTCCTTTACAGAGAGATCAATACTTATTATGAAGTCACATGTGAAAGCAGCGTAACAGTGTTTCGTGGGGACCTTTTCAACGCCATGAAAGTTCTTAGTGCAGGCTACTCGTTCAAACCATCGAATCATTTCTTAACATCTTCTGCGGAAGTTATAATAAAATGGAGAGTGGTATAAGTAACTTTGGAAAGAATTTTACAACGGTTACCAATAAAAATGATACATGATGTAAATGATCTTGAAGTCAAACAAAATATTAACCAGGAAGGTAAGTGTAGATCGTAACAAAACCACCATACATAAGGTTATAAGGTTTTGGTCATTCATATTAGCCCTGACCTCTTTTTTAGGTTTTATTGGCAGTGTGGCTTGGATCTAATACTTCAGCTGAACTTCTAGCACTTTAGTACTCTGGTTTTTTTTTATTGTGTTTACTGGCTCGACATCCGGCCTTTCTTTGTGTTTGGTGACTTTAAGTCTGTTATTGACTGGGCTAACCAGAAGGGTTCTCTAAATTTCTTGCTCTCGAGACTTGGAAATCTAGAATCAGAAATCTTACACTGGTTTTTATTCATCTTCCCATTTTGCACATCTACCAATCTCAAAATAGTGAAGCAGATGGATTATCAAAATTGGGATGCTGCTCTGTTTCAGATCGCATCATCTTCCAGCGGTTCTGGTGGCTCTTCGCCATGGGAAGTTTCCATCCCATTATAACATGGGTCTTCGACTGTAGGGTTTTCTGTCACTGACTTCTTTCGGGAGGGAATTCTGTTTTTACACTTGAATTTATGGTCCGACTGTGTGCTCTGATTCATAAATGTTATGGTCCGACTAAATGTATTTTCTCTTTTTTTCTCTGTGGCTGTTTGTGTTAACACATAGCTGATGACTAATCTGAACACATCTATGGTGATTGAAATTTACTCTCACTAATAATACTAATACATGTACTTTTCTTTTCCTTAATAAAAAGACTTTTTTTTTCCTGTTGGATAAAAAAAAAAGCACATCTAGCAAAATACATTACTTGTACAAGTTTATAACTAAGGTCGTCCGACTAGATAAGATGCAGTAATATCAGGAAGTAGGCACTAGATACATGAAAACGATACCCATTCAATCCCTCGGGTACACATCCATCTTAAAAAATCCTTTTGGTTTTGATAATCTTTCCTGTTTTTATTGGTTGAACTTATGTACATTGTACTGATTTTCAGGAATTTCATGATTAGGAAGGATGTCAAATATCCTATGATCAAATATCTTTTTTTTTTTAATCCTTGGATTCTAAAATATTCTCAGAAATATTTCAGAATCTGCAATAAAAATATCAATGCCGGCTTTCATTAAGAAAAAATTAAATGTCTCATTGGCCATTTGACTAGGCTTCGATCCTGGAAGTTCGGGGGCGCTCCTCTTTGCTGTCAAATATGAAGGCACGCCACCACTCCTGCTCTCTTCAAACAGAATCAATTACCGGCGGATTCGGAGATGAGTTACTAAATCGGCAGAGTCACTGATGATGATGATCATCCATGTGCCGCTGGATCTGCAGAAAATAGTGTTCAACTGTGCAATTTTGTATAACAAAAACAAGAAAAAGGCTCTTCCCACGGTTGCCAAAATTTGAAGGTAAATTTCATGCCGGTTAGCTGTATGGACTAAGGGATGTGCTAAATAAAAAAAATTAAAGTGTTAGTAAATTAAGATTAAAAAGAAAAATCCAAATCGAATACCCAAAGCTCTAATAAATAGCACAAATTTATTTCAAATCTAAATGCGACAGTCATTATAGATTTCCATTTTTTTTTCTTTATGAAATAACGTGAAATAAAAATGGATCTTCTCTAAACGAAAAAAAATTAACAGACACTGAATTTTATCTAGATTACAGATTCCAAAAATATTACATTGCTAAGATTAAAGTCTCTTGATATGATCCATTCTGTTTCACAATAAAACTGAGTCCCAGATGCAGATTTACAGAACTGCTGAGCGTGGGTCCTGCCAAGGAAGAGAAGAAGACGGAAAAGGACTATGGATTCTACAAATGCTGTGTATCATCATTAACATGTGAATCGGAGCAGCGATTATGGCTCCGGGTTTTAATCAGCAATACCCTTACACTGTTAGTATAATACCAATACCTGCATTATCTGTTCTGTTGGATGGGAAAGAACCCCAATCTATGAAGAATTGGTCAGTCTGTCTTCCCACTCTTCCTTGGCAGGACCCATGCCCAGCAGCTCTGTTCCGTGTCCCAGTTTCCAGCGTTTTGCTGCAACACGCACAGGATCTGCTTTTACCACTGCAGTCATATTTCCCTCCTGCATGTCTTAACGCAATAGACTCCACTGTAACATGGCATTAGCAGCATTCATAAATTAATACATGGCATAGCAGCATTCATAAATTAATACATAACTACAAATATATACTAATTGAGCAGAAAAACTTCTGGTTTCATAAGTGCAACAATTCTACTGAAGATTCATTCCTCCAGACTCCACAACAGCTTTCATGGCGTCCATCTTGCTTCACTTGTCCCTCGCAGCCAATTTAAAGACCATTTTCTCCATACCTAAAAGTTCATGATGGATAGTCAAATGATTAAGAGAGAAAATGTAGGAATGGTAGGTGACAGGGTTTTCCTCTTCTTTTCAAAATGATGATATTTTGGGATTTTGCGTATAGGATACTGTTAGGACTTCTAATAAAAATGATAATCTATTAAGTTTAATCAATAGATTTGGATCATATAATTGAATTGAATATATATATAATTTTTTTACTGGCAAAAACAAGTTAAACCGCAAACGGAACATGGCTGTCGACAAAATCGGCCTACCGTGTTTGAACCCTTTTTAACATTTTACTTGTGTCCGAGGGCTTAAGAGTGGGAGGCAATATTACCAAAGTTCTATCATAATGGTGTGAAGTGTTGAGTATATGGAATCCACTTTAATTTTAAATGGTCGGAAAACCTATAGTGGGGATAATCAAATTGATAGTGGGACAGTTAGTGGGGATAATCAAATTAATAGTGGGACAGTTATTATTGGCTTTTATATAATCACTTCATTGACTCATTACTGTTATTTTATTATTTAAGGAAAATAATCTTGACGTATTACTATTATTTTATTATTTAAAGAAAAAGGTTATTGGTGATTGGGAAATTTTCACTCTTAGCATATGGCTATGAATCTTAAGCCATTAACTTCTTCCTTATGGCTATGAATCTTAAGCCATTAACATATGGTTATGGTAGGAAAGCTTACACTCCCTTTATACTAGGAAGTTGGATGTTGCTATTTTACAACTAGATCTAAAAAAAGCTTATGATAGTCTTGATTGGGGTTTCTTCAGATGCATTCTATGCAAAATAGGACTATCAAATGAGTGTGTGAGCTGGATTATGGCCTGTGTGGAAAATGTCAAATTTTCTATCCTTATAAATGGTCTTCCTACTAGATTTTTCTTGGCAGAGAGAGGTCTTAGGCAGGGATGTTCCCTATCTCCTCTCCTCTTCATTCTTGCTATGGACTCTTTGAGTTTGCATATTAGAAGGGCTGTAAAGGAAAATCTATGTAAGCCTTTGATGATTTGCAGGGGAATCCATATCTCCTACAATTTATTTGTTGATGATATCATGATCTTTGCAAAACTCTGTAGGCCTACATGGGCAAGCATACATAACATATTAAAAAAATTCCAAAGAGCATCTGGTATCCTTATAAATGAACGGAAGTCCTCTTTTTATTGTGATGATGGGGATATGGTCTCAAAGGAATATATGGACGGCTTGTTTAATATTAAGGTGAATCTTATCAAGGATGGGGTAAAATATCTTGGTTTTTATCTAAAACCAGCACATTATAAGAAATCTGATTGGATGTGGATATTGGATTGTTTCGACAAAAGAATTGTTGGGTGGGAATTCAAGTGCCTCTCTTTGGCTGGCATGGTAGTTTTGGCACAATCGGTGCTGGCCCAGATGACAGTATATTGTGGCCATTTGTTCTTTATCCCCTTAGGGATCATTTCTATGCTTAACAGGTTGATGGCAAATTTTATATGGGGAGGTTGTAGGGAGAAAAGAAAATTTCAATTGACTAGTCTCAGAAATATTACGCTTCCTAAAGAGCTGGGGGGTTGGGGTATTTTGGATATTAGAACTTTTGGTAAGGCTCTCCTACGTAAATCACTATGGAGAGGCATTAGTGGGGACAGCCTTTGGAGTTCATCATTAAGGAAGAAATACATGGGGAACAAGGAATTAATATATTGGTATAGAAAAGGAACTTTTGGACACACACAAGGATCTTCTATTTGGTTGAGTTTCAGGAAAATAGAATCTATCTTCCTAAGAAATCTCTCTTGGAATTTCCAAAATGGAAGAAATGTTTATATTGGTTTCGATCATATAATGGGTACTGAGGAAAATTTCATCATTCCTCAAAAGATCATAAATACCCTTCGTAGAAGGGGTTTATTCACATGGAACTAGGTTATAGCAGGTTGGTAGGGGGTTATCCCTATTTGGAAGGAGCCTTCAGTCTTGGGTTTAAGAGGTGAAATAATTCCCCTCTCGAATAACATAATGATGCACATGAAACTTTCTGGAATACGTTGTTTGGAGGGAAATGATTCCCTTACTTGGAGGGGAAAAAGGAAGGGGATGGAAGTACAAGTAAAGGACATTTACTCAAAATTAGTCAAGGATATCCCCTCTCCTAATAGTATGATTTATCGGCTATCTATGTGGAAAACTGGGTCTCCCAACAAAATAATTCTCTTCTGCTGTCTTGTGTTTCATAATAAAAATCTTACCTAGGAGAACCTTCAAAAGAGGAACTAGGCCGATCCAGGAATGTACTATGCAGAAAGGAGGAAGAAACTAATTCTCATTTATTCCTTAATTGCAATTATAATTTTATGGACAGATCTTGCTCATTATTTTGGGCTCAGGTTGGTGACACATTCTACTATGCAAGAAGTTTTGATATGGTGTAGCTCCCATCAAACAAGACTTAGATCCATTCCGCAACTTCTTCTATGGTCAGTATGGAAGTGGAGGAATTGTTTATTTTTTCAAGATGGGAGGGAAAATAAGAGGCTTGTGCTAGACGAGATTATATCTTCTCATTTTTCCCTCCCATCAAAGATAATTGGCCATAAAAACAAAAACAAAAATTCAATGAACAGTGCAGTTCTTTAGATGGGCTTCCCGCGGGCATTTTTTGATGGGGCTTCTCAGCAAGGTACATGTGATTGTGCTGTTCACATTGAAATGAATGAAGAACAACAAATATCCATTTATTGGAATGGAGGAAGGGGTTTGAACAATAAAGTTGAAGAAATGGCTTTGGCTGGTCTTCTTCACCTGGGCACATTTTTCAACATTCAGAACCTTCATATCTTCGGGGACTCAAAAATCATCATTGAGCATGTCAAAAGGAAATTAGTCATAAAGCTCCCCATGTTATTAGGGTGGAATAACAAGATTGATGCATTATGGAACAGGAAAAAGGACTACAACATCAATCATGTGGACAGATTCCAGAACCAGAAAGCTGATACTTTATCAAAGATGGGACTAGCAAGCCAGCTTGGTATATGAAAAATGGAGATACAAATGGGCTCAATCACATACCAAATAGAATACTTCTCTTGGGCGAGTACTTGATCCACTCTGTTTTTGGTATCTTTCAGGTTTTTTTCCTTTTGGCTAAATGTTTTTGGTATCTTTCAGGTTTTTTTTCCTTTTGGCTAAATGTTTTCTACATATTCGCAGAAGATAAGATCTCTTTACTATCTTTTGGTTTTATCTCAACTGGTTGTTGTTGATTTCTATCTATATGAGCCTCGAAGTTATCCTGGTATCTTGGATGAGTTTCTTATGCTCATACATATCTTTTAGTATACATTCTGCGACTTGCCTTGCAATGTATTTATTATCTCAGTATGTTGTGTTTCTACACAATCTTATTAGATCATGTTGCTGTCAAAACATATCACTTTTTCAGTATATAAATATTCTTACATTAATACAAATATTGCTTTTTTTTTTACTGGAAAAAAAAAACTTTTTTTCCTAAAGTCTCGCAACAATTATAGAACATAATATAAAAGAAAATATATATATTGAATTACCATAAATTTTTTTTTTTTTTTTTTTTTTTTTAATTTAATGAAATTGAATAAGATTTATTTATATATTCTAAGATAAGTACTCTTTATTATATGTGCTAACTTAAGTAATTATAACGAAATGAGTTGATTTAGAAATTTACAAGAGAGGAAAAAAAAAAAAAAAAAACAAAACATAATACATCAGATGGAATTTAATGAGCAAATCACCCCCTTTGCCAATGATATTTTGGATCATGTGATTAGGACTTTATTTCCAAATAATACTCCTCTAATTTCACCTCCCAATTAGCCCATCTTCCTTAATGGCTCAACCTCCGAATGAAACGGGTTTGGGTGGGCTTGGAAGAGCCAGGGAATGTGACGGAATTTAATGAACAAATCACCCCTCACATAATGATTTGCCATTCAAATATGGCGATTTTTTTCCTTAGAAATTAGTACCGCGAACATTCTGCGATAAAATGATTTAAACAGACATTAAAATAATCTAAACAGACATTAGTGTGCACAAACGGACGAGCGCTTCATATCTGGAATTTCTATCCTGCTTCCGAGGCAATTGAAACCGAGCCGTAATTATTCGTTCCACTGATACCTGTAGTAATGTCTCTAATAGTAACGATAAACAATCACTCGGCCGAAAGGCATAGAAAACTGGGATTCCCTTTTCACACTTGGTCGGGTGAATGCGATGTAGGAATGCCCCACGACACACCAAGAAAGCAGAGTGCCATCATCATTGCAGATATTTTCGGACAGCCTAAGTGACCAGGCTTCTACAATTATCAGAAACGCGTGGACTTTTAGCGGTAATGGCGACACAGTTCACATGAATTCCCTGTCCTACCATGTGGCAACCATGTGCCTTTTCGGAGACTGTTGTGCAAGGTCAACCTATATGGTACGCGGTGTCACCATGATTCAGTGATGCACGCCGAAGTTTTGGGCCGTCGAGGACAAACATGCCAACAAACATGTCCGTGCCGAATGCTACTTTTTTTTTTTTTTTTAAAGAAAAATAAAACGTTTTGTTTTCGTATTAAGAAGAAAGAGAGCACAACTTTTCTTACCTTCTTCCATCTTTCATCTTTTTTCCTTGTCTTTTCATCTTTGATCTTCTATTTTACAATCATATGTGTTTGAGGGAGTTACAAAATGTCTACCTATAGTAGGTTTTTATTAGTAGAGCACAGTGCAAAAATAACAAAAAGATAAAGCTAATGAGCATAAAATTTACGAGCGATTACATAAATTCTATAAGGAGTAACATAATTGAAGTAAGTCCAGTATGTTGTGTATAGTGCATGAACACTATAAAGCAGAGAAGAGCTCGCCATGTGATTAAGCTGCAAAAAAAACTTAATACTTCTCTTTGAGAGGAGGTCTGTCACTTGATTTTGCTCTTTGTAGATGTGGGTTTAAGTTATGTTTTGAAAGCTCCTAACTAGTCTCCTAATACGCCCCATCCAATTGGAGAGGATAGGAGGGTTAAAAGAGGAGTGATCCCTGACCCGGTCTATGATGCTTTTGGCATCTCCATGAATGTAAATGTGCTATTGTCTTACCCATTTCGCGAGCTGAAGAGCGCCGCATAGTGCAATGATCTCGGTTTTGCTTTTAGTGGCCTTTCCTCCCTTCCACCAGAAGTGACAAAATCTCCCAGGTTCCAGAATGATGATGACTCCACAACCACAACTCCTTCGTTAGCTTGCCCCATCAAAAAGATGAATTGGATATTTTCCCTTCAATTCCTTTATTGTTATCTTTCTCTTCTTTATGCATGAAAAGTATAACCTTTCCAAAGCTAGAAACTAATGCAGGAAAGTAGAGTTTGTTACGGACCTGGAGGACCGAGATGCAGGTAATCCAGTATGCCCGCCCATGCCTTTTTAGCGAAGGGGAAATGCATCAAGAGGTGGTCAATCTCTTCGTTGTGCTTCTAGCAGAAGGGGCAAATGCTCGGGCCATGGAATCCCTTGCACCTTAGAATTTCCCAAGTAAGAACCCTGTTATGCAAAACCAGCTAGCAAAAGCAAATGTGTTTGGATGGGATCACCCATCTCCATGCGGCTTGGAACCATTTTTTATTATCAAAATCTTGCGCTGCCAATGGAATCTTGTGGTATATGTCTTTGAAACATGGCTTGGCTTTCTTCATGTTACCCTCCCACAACAATCTATCTTCCCCTTCATGGATGAAGATGTCAGCATAAAAAATATGTGTGAGGAAGATCTCCCATTCAATAACATTCTATCTGATTAAGCCAAGCTCGTCTGCCTTTACCCACGATTGTAGCAGAGGTGTATTGAAATTTTGCCTATTTATCTAAGAAAAATGGTGAATGCCCATGTTGTGGAAGGTGATTGTGAGGTCAACCAATAGTGTATGGTTATCTTGAAAGCCTTTCAAAGCATCCAGTCCAATCTCCACCGCTCTTCCATCCCCCACCTCCCATCTCATGAAGCCCAACATTAATTGTCTATTTTTTGTCATGCCCCGCCATATGTAGGAGGAAATGTTGGTCCTCCTTTCCCCATCCTTGAGCCATAATGTGAATGGTATACCATGCATATATTTTTCCCTAATGAGGTGACCACAAATGCTCTTTCCTGTCACTGCCCTCCACAAATTCTTTATAATTAGTGCTCTATTAAAAGAGTGGGTGTCTAGTATACCACACCTCCCCTCATCAATTGGCCTTCTAATGATTTTCCATCTCACAAGGTGGAGTTTTCCCTTCAAATCCATCCCTGAGAAAATAAAATTGGCCATAATGGCATCCAATTTACGACAAATCTCCATGGGAAACATAAAAAGTTGCATCCAGAAGATAGAGATGTTTTACAAAACATATTTGATGAGAGTCAAGCTGCCTCCAATAGTTAATCACTGGTGTGACCATCCAATAAATTCCTTTTTGAATCTTTCAATCAGCGAACCCCAATCCTTGTTGTCGTAGTTGTTGGGTTTGAGATGAAAACCAAGCTAAGTAAATCCCTCATTGACAGTTACAACAATATTTCCAAATCACCAATAGATGTCCCTGTATCTAGGCTCTTCTGTCACTGGAAATCACCAGAGATTTAGTTTTTTTCATATATAACCCCAAGGTCACGCTGAAAGTGTTAATGCTTTTATATAATACCACCCATTCCTCGATGATATCAGGCCACCAAAAGACAAGTCATCTACAAACATTGGATGAGAAATAAGAATGTTTTTGATAATCTTTACGTCAAGGAACTTACCCGCAACCCTTTCAGTACCAATCCTATGGCTGAGATAGTGTATGACCAGCAAGAAGAGAAAATGTGATAAGGCACAGCCTTGTCAATGTCCCTTATGGGCCCTGAAGAAGTTTGTTAGATATCCATTAATGATCATGATCAAATTAGTTGACTCGGAACATGCCATGATCCAGAAAATATTGGGAAGTGACATGCCAACCTTATGATGAATCATTCGTAGAATCTTCCAATAAATATTATCAAAGGATTTATGTAAGCTGACCTTAAGTAATCTCGCTCTCCTCATACCAATTTTCATTATGTGAATAAATTATTGCGTAATGGCGATGGTATCCTAGATTTTCCTCTCGTCCAAGAACCCCATTTGTTTCTGAGAAATGTTAGCGGATAAGGTCTGCTTGATCCTGGTTGCTATTAGATTGGAGATAACTTTGTAGATAGAATTATATAGCAATATGGAACTATAATCCGAGAGGGAAGCAGGGTCCTTCTTCTTTCTAATTAGTGCAATGAATGTGGCATTCGTTGCCCCAAAAATATATTCTTGATTATGGATTACTCTGTAACTACAACAATGTTGGAAAACATAAGTTCCTGAAAGTAAATGAAGAGTTCGACTCCCCACCCATTAGGACCGAGAATTTTCTCTTTTCACACAAAACTTTAAAACTTCGATAACTTCGTCAGGTAAGATCTATTTGGCCAAAAAAAAAAAATTCCCTCTTGATCAAACATAAGGGGAAAGTCTGCAATGGGTTCAAGCTGTGAGGCAAAATGTTGCTCCTGAGCTTCATATAATTTGTTGAAATGGCGAAAACCCTCCTTCTCGATGACTTTTTGATCATGGATATAATTTCATTCAATACCCTTGATGTCTTTAATCGAGTTCCTCTGTATTCTAAGATTAGCACATGAGTGAAAATACTTATAGCTTTTGTCGCCTTTCACGACCCATAAAGTGCAGCTCTTGAGGCGCCACTTAGATTCCATGGATAACAGAATGTTGTTCTTTTCCACCTCCATATCCATGATAATGCTTTATAGAGATTAGAAAAATATAAGGGGTTAAGGGGGTCACTGAAATATCCAAGGGCCATTTCAATATCAACGAGACCCTTGTTATCCACATGTTTTTTCCCTGTGATCCAAATGCGGGCCTCCTTCTCGAGAGCTCAAATTTTACCACAAAAAGACCCCATCTAATCAATTGAAGGAGGGAGAAGAGGATAGTGCCAAAATTTTGTCACTAATGCATTAAAATCCTCATTTTGAAGCCATGAAAAGTTAAATTTAAAGGGGAAAATGAATTTAGAATCCCTGCCTTCCCAAGTGAGGAGGATCAGTTGATTGTCAAAAATATATCAAGAAATGATCTAAGATGACACCCCCAAAAGTGACCTGATAAAAGAATGACTGAGGAAGAAACGATCCAACCACTTCGCGATTCCCTCCGAATGAGTGTGATTTTTCCTCCAAGTGGGAGCGACGGTGCCTGGAGCAATGCCACATAGTACGAATGAATACAAAATTTCCTGAAAAAAATTGGATAATTGATCCACAATTGCCTTGTCTCCCCAGATTTCTCCTCACCCCATTGTCAAGTTGAGGTCCCCATCTAGGATAATGGAGATAATTCCTAGGATGCATGTTGGCTTGGTTTGGGATGGCCCAAATTCGATCTATACTGCACACCAATAAAACCCTCAATCATTGGCCATTTTGACAGCGACATGCAAGAGATCGTAGTCTCACCCGAAGTGATTATGGGAGGATGTGTTGGGCAACGGATCCCCCTATAGCGGATTTTTTGGGGCTTAAAGCCAAGTTTTGGGTCAATGTAATGTAAAGACCCCGCAAAATGAGGGCGCGGAGCATAAGAGCCTAGGGTAGTCCGTCCTAAAATACTGTAATTTAATAAGAGATGTGTTGGCCTACCCATGGTCCACAGACCATGGGAATGTATAAATAGAGTGAGGCTCTAAGGGTAGAAAGAAGTTTGTAGTTCTAATCTGAAGTGTTATGGGTTTTTGAATAAGGAATTTGCCCTGAGTTCGTAAGTCTGAGTCTTGGGTTATAGGAATAGGAAGAGGCTTTGCAGCTATGTGCGCAGAAGCCTCGTAGAGTCCACAGCTGTGTGCGCGGACACCTGCAGCTGAGTGCGCAAGGCAGAGTTGGGATTGTACTGGAATAGAAGATTAATAAAGATAAGTTGATTTTGGAATACTGTGCATTTGCTCATAGATCTGTATGTTTATGTTTCTGTTATATATGTGCATCTCCTTACCGTTTATGATTGCACGCACTTGTTATGAAAGTTGAATGATTGAGAGAATATTGGGCCCACAAAATTAAGTTAAGATCTATAATAATAACATAGTAAGGATAAAGGATATAGACAATGCCCCTTTGCACTCTTTACTGAGCTACGTGAAGGTTAGAACACCTGTGTGGAGCAGCGCAAGTGTGTCAGATTGGTTCGCGACCCTCCCAGACTTCATCAAGACATCCCTAGGGTGCAGAAACCTTGTTCCCACACCCTCCCATACTACCTCGGGTGAGACCTCAATCCGAGTTCCGCAGACTATTGTCGAAAGGGCCGGTAGTTTTGGGATTTCTTTGGCTAAATCACTTCTGAACCTAGGTCAGGCCCCAACAAGTCAACAAATGGTTATGTTGCCGAGATTGAGATCTGCCTAAGGGATGTTTGATGTCGGAACACTAGAACCCTACGAAGAAGGAAATTGAAGATTGGTTGGATCAGAAGCTTCACGAGTTCATAACACAGGAAAATAGGACTCCATAGATATTCGAGAAGAGGTGGCTGGATCGCTACGTATAAACGGAAATCCATAAGATCTTCTTCGCAACCTTCTCTTCATGGCTATATGATTAGATTGTGAGGTTAGCCGACAGCCAGAGAAGGTACAAGTTTGATCAACCGATAGTGTCGACTATAGAGTTAGTACGCAAACTAGAGGCATCAGAAGATAAGATCGCACGTGTCGTGGACCATTGGATCAACCGAATAATGGGGGGTTTATCACTGAGTTCGCGATAGATGCAACCGTGAGCTATAGCACAGCATAACGACATTTTGTCAAGGGATTGTGAGGTAGGTACATCAAATCCATGAATACCTAGATTAAGACGCTGTTATGTGAGAAGTGGGTTATTTGAATACATTAATGATTGGAATGACGTGGAGCGGAAATATCTACAAGGGGATTGAAGGGTTAGGAAACAGTCCTTTAATTTCACCTCCGTGAGTGAGTGAGGAAGAGCGTGCTTGGGTTTCCCTAAGAAGTGTGCTCAGTTTGATAAGGCAGTGCATTCTGCAGTTATCACCTCCACTTACACCATCACCCACTTCACCTACTTCACCTCCATCTTCAACCACCCCGCCTCCACCAAACCCGTAGTTCAGCATGGCGAGCGTGATTAAGCTTCCCGTATTGAAAGGAGTAGGGAATGAGGATCCAGACCAGTTCTCGTTCTTGGTAAGAGAAGTGTGGGAAGCCCAAGGAGTCACGAATGACAACATTAAGAAGGCCACATTGGTGAGCATGTTGCAGGATGGCGCGCTAACCTGGTATATCAAGCACTTGAATGATCACCCAAATATAGGAATAGCGAAGATCGAGAATACACTGAATAGATAATTTAGCCAACCAAAATCAGAGACACAGTTAATCATCGAATTTAAAGAGATCGCAATGCTTCCAAGTGAGACCCCTTATGATCTGGATCAGAGACTGAAGAGTATGATCCACGAGGCTAATATGATGCTAACGGATGTGCAACATCATGCGTGGTTTGTGTCGCCTTTGACACCACACTTGAGGATGATGCTGTCACAGCAGAAGCTTTCAACCCAGGCTGAAGCACTGGAACTTGCGATGAGGTTGCATCAAACACCAATATAGGATCAGGGAATGGGAGCCCAATAGATCCATGCCCAACTACAAAACCTATGCTTGGAAATGTAGAGTTTGAAGCAAGATAAGGCACCTCGGCCAGAGGCGTGCGAAGAAGTGTGGTGCATAAAATGTAAAGGCTAGGGCCACGACAAGGATCACTGTCTCATATTCGCAAACTACTTGGAAGGAGGGGGACCAATGCCATTGAGATTAGAGGCACAGGCAGGGCCAAGTGTGGCACCCACGCTGTGGTGCGCGATCTGTCAGGTGGGGGGAAAGCACACGATGGACAACTATCACCTATTGCAGAAGTATACATAGACTCCGCAGCAGTTGTTTTGTAATTTCTGTAGATTAGTGGGCCACGATGAGCGTACGTGTCGGAGCTATGAGTTAATGATGGATTGGACCCCAGCTTATCAAATGCAAATAGAAATGCGAGCCCTCGCCTGAAAAACGGCAATGGCGTGCGATGGATTTCAAGGACGAAGTTGAGGACGAGGAAAAATGGGGCCAGGAAGGGGCCACTAATAGCTAATTTGTTACAATTGCGGAGGACCAGGGCACTACGCTCATGATTGCACCAATCCAACGATAATATCTTGTTCATACTATGCTCAGTATGATCATGAAGTAGTAGATTGTCCCACATTGATCACATAGATGCGAGAGAAAGGGGTACTTCAGCCGACTCTGACGCAGAATATTCAAATGATGACATCTGAACCCTACGAAGAAGACCCAAATGTGAGTATGGTGCTCAAGAGTGGTGTGACCATAGGGGAAGATAAGGGAAAGTAGCCCGAGGAAGATACATGGGTTTGCAAGGATCCTATAAAGGAACCTGAGTTTGACTTGGAATGCACAAAGGAGACGTTTATGGAAGCTAAGAAGAGCTTCGCGGAGGCCTCTACTTCAGGTAGTAAGGATCAACCTGAGCTAGGAATGGATCCTTCTATGTTTACTACCTTTTTAGAGACATGCATGAAGTTGTTGTGCAATAATAAGGCAGTTAAAGGACTACAAGAGCTGATCACTAGGTGTGCAGGGTTGGGTGAACCACGCGTAGTCAGGAAAATAGGAAAGCGTACATTGCGCACTGGGAGGGAGATGAGATTAACAGTGCAGATTGGCGAATATGAAATGGATTAAGTAATCTTAGATCTGGGTTCAAACACGAATGTGTTACCAAAACAGACACGGGAACGCATAGGCAAGCTCACATTACAATGGTCCCCTATTCAATTACGGATGGTGAACCAACAAAATATCTTTCCCATGGGAAGGTTACAAGGGGTAACAGTGGATATCAAAGGTGCGAGCACGCAGATGGACTTTGAGGTGATAGAGATTGTTGATGATAACAACCCTTACCCCGCGTTGCTAGGAATAGACTAGGCCACGTATATGAATGGAGCCATCAACCTAAAGAAGCAAAAGATGCTTTTCGAGAAAAAGTCCCTACGCGTAGTAGTTCTGCTAGATCCAATCGAAGGAGCACACTACACTGAACCTGTGCACGATGATGACAGTGATGATGAGCTAGATTGCATTTACCAAATAACAAAGCAAGGCTAGGATCAGGTGAACCCAACTATAGATGGGAGAATCTTATGGGAGCACAACAGTTCCTGTACTTCGGATTTAGATGAAGAAATAGAACGCTGGCAGAACCGGTTGCACAAAGTAACAATGCTAAATTGCAACATGATGATTAGATCATTGCAGTGCGTGATGATCGAAGCAATGGAACTGCCACCACATGATGGGGAGACAGGCATGGATGAATTCTTAAACAAATTTGAAAGGGTAGTGCGAGAATAACAGTTGTATGATGCACAAAAATGGGCATTGTGCACGACACCCGCACGATGTTGGCATACACACCAGAATAATATTGGAAATTGGCACGAATGTAGCAGACGGATGCGCTTACAATTTGGAATTCACCAGCGACGAATGCGAGTTTGGCAGCTAGGACGAAGTAGTTTGTTCGCCCACCTATGTTGATGGGTGAAGATGTGTGTTGTGGAAACACCTCCCAGTCTAAGAATCGAAAATTAGAACCCGACGCGGCAGCAGGGAAGGTGACTGGGACTTGCATAGACCAGCGGTTCGATGGGCCTATAGGACCATAAGAAGAAACTGAAGTGTAGAAATGAACCCAACACTGACAAGAATAAGGACGGAGAATAATCCCTAGACCACAGCTCCCATAGTAGGGACAGGGTGCGAGGACTTGGGTTTATGAATTAGGCAGTTACAGGAAGCCATTCAACAAGGGAGCTTGAAACTTTGTGAACTCGATGAAGAGTGGGCACGGATGAGAAAGAAAAGCATGACATTAGACAAAGAAATCAACGAACTAGAAACCGAAGTCGTGCAAGTAGGTTGCGAGAAACTACGCATGATGGGACCAACTCTAGTCGGCCCTACTACTGCATTAGAAACAATTGAGACCTTGCTATCATGGTTGCGACCACACCTTACTAAATAGGGGAGTGTACGATGCACTACTAGACGAAAGGGTATTTGAAGGGTGCCTGCAGCCCAGGCTAGCAGGAAAATCGGAGCCTCACATTGAGGGTGCAACCGCCTGAATATCTATAGAAAGCACAATCTTAGCACTCCAAGTAGTTGAAAGAAGGCGCGGGACTATAAACGAGTTTGGAGGAGAGTTGTGAAGAAAGGAGGTTCCGCATAGGGCTAGCATGTCATAGGGATTGCGGTCATGCATAAGGGGCTGCGTGGGTTTGTGGGTAGGTTGGGAAGTGGCCATTGATGTCACTGTTCATGACAAGAGGTCTAATTTAAGGCAGAAAGGAGTGGGCAGCGGGCCATTAAGACAAGAATTAAGAGCTAGATTCGAGACAATTTGCCGCCAAGAAGGTATTAATGAATCAGAAGTGGAGGGAACGAGCGAATTCAAATTCAAATGTTACTATAAAATATTTTGGGTTAGCCTCGAGGAAACACTTGGTTGTTTGAGATTTTAGCAAGTACAAAGTATTGAGCACCAAGCTACCTTGCCACCCATGAGTACATGAACAAACGAATCCAGTGTAGAAACAATGACGGTTGTGAGAATCAGAGTGTGATTCATGGAAGCAACCCCAGAGCCCTAGGAGGAGCTTGGAGAGGTAGCAATTATACGAGAGGTTCCCAAGTCCCCATGCACACCACAATTGTAGAAAAACAAGAGACCAATGGGGTCAGTCCAGGTATCACCATGGAACCCACGAGTTAGTAAATTGACCATGATGGAGAAGGGCAAAGCTGTCACTGTTGAAACAGAGGAGGAGGAGGAAGATTTGCAGGCCTTGATCGCCCAAATTGAGGCATAGGATGATGAGGTGGAGAATGTTTCCCAAGTACATTCAGCGATAAAGTTACCACCCTACATCCCCCGTGGAAAGGGACAACCATGATACCAAAGGACCTAGAGGCCACGAAGAGTGCGCTCCAGATACCACTTCTTCCAGACGAAATAAGATTTGATGGTCCGCCACTGGAATGGGTGCCTAATATAAAGTTTAAATATTGGGACCTCGCGGATAGCGAGAAGTTCCCGTAGATGGGCACGGAGAAATTGTTGCAGTAGAAGTGGTTACGCGGTGTAGAGAAGGCTGGGTTACTACATCTGCGGTGGATACCTGACTACCACCATGTGCTCATCACAATTTTTGTCATCCGACAGCTATTGTGTCTAGTACATGATGGGTATCTTTGGTTGGAAGAGCCGATTCCCATCACGGCTGACTTAATTCATCAGATTTCTCGGCTGCCCATCAAAGGAAGCAATCCCGCAACCATAGTAGGAAAAAGCAACAACTTAACCCTCATAGAAGCGATGAAGGCCAAATATAAGATGGAGAAGAGGAAGCGAGGGTATGTAATAGAAAGCATCAAGGAAAAAGGGGTGGACATAGCCACCCAACCGCTGGCTGGCAAGCTAATGAGGAAATGGCATGTAGATGAGGTACCAGCATCTATAATTGCGTTGGCAGAGCAGTGCGCAGAGGGGGTCCAGTTCAACTGGGCGCAGTTCCTCTAGGATGAATTTTTGACAAATTGTAGGGAAGCCTAAAAGCAAGGTAAGACCTTCCACTATGCGTGGTTGCTCTTATCCATCCTGTTGGTTATCAGGGAGCTTCCTGCAGATAATCAGTTTCCCACCTGAGAGGAACCTACCTGAGGTCGTGAGGTACACCTCGCTCTGGGCAATTAAAGACACGATGCGGATTCGTGAGATAAAAGTGTTTTGGGCATTCGTAGAGGTAAGCTTACGAACATGGATCAATCGGAGGCCACACTTGTACTCGACAGTATATAACAGTTTACAGAGCACGAAAGAATTCAAGGCAGATATGCATAACCTGTATATCTGGGCATGCAAATATTCAGCCCGAGCATGGGTAAAGCTGTCGTTAATTGCCATAGATGATGCAATCTTTGAAGTGTTTGTGTCATGGTCTCCGCAGTGGCATGCCCTGGACTTGGTGGAACTAGAGAAGATCAGATCACAATAGAAGAAGAGGGAGACCAAGCTGTGCATTGCAAAGTTGGCAGAGAAAGCGTTAGGAACAGGAAGCGGCCACGCAACGGAAGGCGGCTAAGGCAACAACAATAGAGCAGATGGCACAAACCACAACCACGCCCACCGAAGAGATTGAGGAAGGTTAGGAAATGTCCATGGAGTAGGACATAGAGGGGAGGTTGAGACACAGGAATGCCCAGACCTTACAACAAAATCGACCCAACTCAAGGGGCCGCACGTCCAGGAGAAGCTAACCACATGAAAAAAGATAAAGAAAACAAAGACCATTGAGGGAGACCTTGTTGATAGTAGTGAACTAGTTCACGATGTCACTAAAGATGCTCTAGAAGAGTTGATGATGGAGCATACAACTATGTTGGGGGCACTCAGAGTGCAATTGCAGGCATTACAGGTGTGATCCCCAGGAGTGATGACATCATACCTTGCGGAATGTGTAGCCGAAGATGAGAAGATGTTGCATGCTCGCACAACGAACACATTGGTGTTACCAGAAGGCGCCGTCTTAGTAGAAGCGGAAGGTGACATGAGGGGTTGGGGGTTTGATTTGGCTGCCCTTCCCAAAGAAACCCTATACTAGCTGCAGGATTGGGTAACTGCTGAGCTTTGCACCAAGTCTTGAGTGAGCAGAAGGTAAATTTAGAACATCTCAGCCTACAACACGAAAACCTGGTCACCCAAAACCAGGGCTTAGAATAGGCAATGGAGGAGGCTTGTAGTAGGATTCCGAAGTTGGCCATGTCGGCAGCACTCCCCACCACAGAAAAAATTCATCAACTGGCAGTTGGAGTCCATAGGACCCAGGAGGAGGCTGCGAAGGTTTAGTTGGGGATGAACTTGTAGATCGAGGAGCTACGACTGAAGGCACAACCCTCTACACCCCCAGAAGTTAGAGAGCAGTGTCAACATGCCATTTAATCGGGGTTGAAAGAGATAGAGCACATTGTACAGGACTGTATGAGATTGTTGGACTAGTCCCTCTTCATGCTCACTTCACTGCAGGAGGACCCAACGCTACAACAGTTAGAAACAGAAGTGCGAGAATTGTAGTAGGCCTATGACAATGTTTGGGGGACCGCACAATGGTCACCCCTTACTCAACGATTGGCCAAGATGAGAGAGGCTCAGGCTCTGAAAGAACAGGTGGGCGCACGCCAAAAAGAAGCAGGGCTTAAAGCACGCATCCAGCCTTAGCTCAAGGAAGCATTCACAGTCACCACCACGATCGAGGGGAAGCTGGCCCAGATGCAGGACATATATGTGCAAAGGTAAGAGGGTGCCTCTAACAACGATGCATTAGAGAGTCACGCACAATTCATTCAACAGGAAACAGAGGAATGTGTGGCATACGTCCGCAAAGCACAAAAGTTGCTGGATGGACTCCGAACAAAGATCGCCACACCTGCCGAGTGACTTGGGACTAGTCACGATGTTTGTGTTGGTGGCCTGTTGGGTAGCGGATCCCCCTATAGTAGATTTTTTCGGGCTTAAAGCCAAGTTTTGGGTTAATGTAATGTAAAGAGCTCGCAAAATGTGGGCGTGGAGCGCAAGATTCTAGGGTAGTCCATCCTAAAATATTGTAATTTAATAAGAGATGTGTCGGCCTACCCATGGTCTGCAAACCATGAAAATGTATAGATGGAGCGAGGCTCTAAGGGTAGAAAGAAGTTTGTAGTTCTGATTTTAAGTGTTATGGGTTTATGAATAAGGAATTTGCCTTGAGTCTGTAAGTTTGAGTCTTGGGTTATAGGAATATGAAGAGGCTCTGCAACTATGTGTGGAGAGGCCTGGTAGAGTCAGCAGTTGTGTGCACGGACCCCTATAACTGAGTGCACAGGGCAGAGTTGGGATTGTACTAGAACAGAAGATTAATAAAGATAAGTTGATTCTAGAATACTGTGCATTTTCTCATAGATCTATATGTTTATGTTTCTGTTATATTTGTGCATCTCTTTACCATTTATAATTGCACGCATTTGTTATGAATTTTGAATGATTGATCAGAATATTGGGCCCACAAAATTAAGTTAAGATCTATAATAATAATATAGTAAGGACAAAGGATCTAGAGAACGTGTCTTTGCACTCTTTACAGAGCTATGCAAAGGTCAGAACAGCTGCGTAGAGTAGTGCAAGTGCATAGGATCAGTTTGCGACCCTCCTAGACTTCATTAAGACATCCCTAGGGTGTGGAAACCTGGTTCCAACACCCTCCCATACTACTTGAAAGGGCCGGTAGTTTTGGGATTTGTTTGGCTAAGTCACCTTTGAACCTGGGTCAGGCTCCAACAAGCCAACAAGATGCAGAACTAGGTTTCTATAGCCTTGAAGGATATGGAGGTGTGGTATTATTATGTTCGTTTATTCTTAACATTGATAAATCACTTTGCACATTACATTAATCACTTAAACATGCCATCTAAAACTATAACCATCATTGTGCTAAAGTAAACTGTAACTCCTACTCTGCAACATATACTAAGAAAATATATACAAGAAGACACCAAATTACCATGGTTCACCCCAATGTGGGGCTACATCCACAGGAACTATTGCTAATATAATGAATCTTTGTACTACAAACAATTATTGGCCTGTGCACTAAGATGGAGGTTGTCTGCACACTTGGTTGCAGACTTAGGCCTCTGTGCACTCAGTTGTAGAGCCTTTCCTTTTCTACAAAACTACATATCATAATAGTACAACCATAACACTAATCTAGACCAATTCGATGATTCTCTTCTTATTATTTCACCCTATATATACTATTACATCAAAGGGTTACATCATTACAATACCATGGAATACCTAAAGCAAGCAACTATGGTACCAAAATTATTTATCCCTTACAACATAGTGTTTCTTTTACAAAAAGAACAGTATTCTACCCACTTCGAAGCCCTTACACCGTGCGATATATTCACAATGCCCCACTACGTACTCCACTGCACGCTCTGCTCCTCAAAATGTAGAGTCTTTACTAAAATCTAGGCCAAGTTGGGTTGTGCCTAACATTCCCCCAACACTCATCTGTGACTCATCCTGATTCAATCAGCCATTTTGCCTCTGATCTTTGCTGCAATGTTGTTGTAAGAGCTTTTGAACTACTGTAAAATGTCTGCAATCTGCTTCTCTTCGTTGCGTACTTCCTCCAATAGTGCTTTTGTTGTAGGTTTTGTAGCATTCTACATTATTATTGTCTCCCTCTGTCGAAGCTCTTGAAGCTTCTCATCTACTATTTGGGATAGTTGAAGAGCCTCATTCTGCCATGGTTGAGTTCTCTCTATCAAAACTTTCTCTTCCTTCTTTAGCTCCTCTATTCTATTCTGGAGGGAATTTCCCTCATTGATCTTTGCAAGCTTATGCAATATTTCTAAGGTCTTCATAGTTTCCCAAATCTCTTCTAGCTACTGCTACTTCTGTTGAATTTCTTCTTGTAGTTTCCGCACATTTGGTTCTTCCTGTAGCAAATACCAAATTTGTAAGCTCTCATCCAGTAGATTCCCATAATTTGTCACTACTGTGGAGATTCTCGCCATTGCAGCCTTCAGCTCATTCTCCCTCTACTCCCACACTTCCTTTGGTGTGTTTGGTTGTAGCTTCATATGGAACTCATTGATCTTCATCTCATCTGAAAATCATACTTCCAAAATTTTATTCTTATATCCTTTCACTACAAGGTCAATCTTCGTGACCTTGTCTTCAACTGGTTCCTCTTCTTGGACATCAAGGTCTAGAACCTCTCGGCATGTTGCTTCAACTACTTCCTATTCGAAGAAATAGAAGAGATCTAAGAGATATTATACACAACAAATCACATAATCTATTTTATTGATCACATAAAGCAATGACATATATAAGAATTAGATCACTGGCTTATAGATGATAATATTTGAAAAAGGTAGACCTATGAATCATAGACAACTCACACACATAGGGAAATAACAACTTCTAGATTAATTCCTTGTGAATCACAATTACAACTCATACACATGGGAAACAACCACAACTAGAATAAAACCTCAGAATACTCATTGACAACTTGTAATACACATGAAACACATGACATTGAATCATTACTTCCAACACCCTCCCTTAATGCTTACATGGATAATATTAAAAACAGAAAACACTACATAAATCTTTGTTTGACTGGTCTTCATCAGCACCCACATCCACTTTGGAATATCGCAAACGTTGCTCTTTCACCACCACATCTTCAAGCTGTTCCTTGGCCTCTATTTAAAATGTAACCACCTTTGACCATCATTGATTAACATTACATCATCAAAAATATCAACACCTCGATTCGTTGGGGATTTTGCTATAAGAGTCATCAAATAATGAATCATCCTATGGATCAACCACCATCTGTCATATATTTTTCTTTCGGTTATCTGTCAATTGTTAAGATGGAGGTTTGGATACTAAATTGTTCAAAAGTTGATTAAACAACTTTACCTTACAAGAGTTGATGTTCTGGATACCGGGGCTTCCAGTTAAAGAACCACCAACCCTTTTTTATAACCATAATTGAAACATTTCACAACTACAAACTTAATAATCATCAAACTATCAGCTGTCATTCAGGCATAGACAAGTTACCATGCCCCTCCTTAGCACAAGTCAAAAGTTGTTCATCTGGTTCGATCTTTGTCTTGGAGCTTTCTCGTTTTCACAAAGCAACATTTGTTAGAGTGGTCAATTCCAATAAACTTACACTAACATATTGAGCTAACCAAACTCAATATGTTTAAAAATGAAAACCTGAAAATTTGAGATCAGAACAAGATTGCAACATAAACATCTGACGTAGAGATCTCTTCCCCGCAGAAGTGAAAATTTGAGATCTACCTCCAATTTTAACACTTTTTACATATACCATTGCCCACTTGAAACTCCTCTGCCCTAGATCTTAGAGCCAAATTTTAAATCTAGATCCATGCAACATCATGTAGAGTTCGTGGGCATGATTCTATATATTTGTATTATGATAGTGCACACAACTTGGACAAAATGATCTAGGCATGAATTTACTTCTCTCTCTTATGCTTCTTGACCTGCAAATGATACCCAAATACAGAATATGCGAAGAAAAAAAGACCAATAACTCAGAATATGCGAAGAAAAGATATCCAGAGCACAGAATAGCGAAGACTTTATTATTGAGAGAGTAATGTTCACTTGCCTCTTCGAGGGGGAAACCTCCAATAGAGCAGATCTTGATTACAAAAATAAGACACGATGTTCCTCGTAGGGAGTTACTATCCTTTATATATGACTCCTACAAGTAATACCACGGGTCAATACTGCTTATTACTAATACCGTCGGCCCATTTGCAACTAACTTTGGTTCCTTTATTAATTGCGGATTAACCACTTAAAATTATTAATATGGGCTTTATTGACTCTTGACTATGACATGGTCCCATTACATAGATAAGGAGGTTAGGGTGGGACCCTAACATGCCCACCCCCTTAAGACTAGCCTTGTCCTCAAGGCTGAAGCTGCGGAAACTGCTGCAGAATAGTGGCTGGCTCTCAAGTTGCATCTTCTGGAGAGGTGTCTTTCCATTTGACTAGGACTTCCTTAATCATGCGGCCACGCAGTTGCTTGACTCGTGTGTCGAGGACCTGTTCTGGTTGAATCCAAATGGATCCTTCTTCGTCCAATTCCGGTAGACTGGTATGAATTCTGCAATTATTCCCAATCACTTTCTTGAGGCATGAAACATGAAAAACTGGATGGATTTTTGCAGTAGGTGGCAAAGCCAACTTGTAGGCCACTTCTCCATTGCGTTGAAGTACTTGATATGGTCCGTAGAATTTGGGAGAGAGTTTCTGACATCCTTTGTCTTTGAGTGATGTTTGCTTATATGGTTGGAGCCATAAAAAAACCCGATCCCCTTCTTGAAATTGGCGCTCTGAGCGATGCTGGTCTACCTGTTGCTTCATGCGGTTCTGAGCTTGGTGAAGATTCTGTCGAATATGGGCGAGCATAGTTTCGCGATGCTATAGGAGTTGATCCACTGCTTGGACTTTTGAGCAGCCCTTGAGATATGAATTAGGTGAAGGCGGGAGTTGACCATATACTGCTTCATATGGAGTCATTTTGGTGGTGGCATGATAGTTGGTGTTATACCACCATTCTGCCAGAGGTAGCCACTGTACCCAAAGGTGTTTTTCTGAAGTAAAACACCTAAGGTAGGTTTCTAGACATTTGTTGACTGCTTCAGTTTGACCATCTGTTTGCGAATGGTAGGAAGTACTGAGTTTTAGTTGAGTGCCTTGTATTCTGAAGAGTTCCTGCCAAAAATTGCTGTTGAAGATCGGGTCGCGGTCGGACACAATAGAAATAGGCATGCCATGCAATTTGAAGATCTGATCCATGA